>JAHBCN010019631.1:0-15847 GCA_019359885.1 Listronotus oregonensis
AAAACATCTATTCATATCTTTTTAAAATGTTCAAAATTTTGGTTTTTTTGCCTATTTTTTAAATAAACATAATCTAGAAAAGCAAAAAAAATTCAATACAATCATTTGACGTTGATTAATTTAAACCCAAAAAAAAAAACCCCGCCTATGTTAAATTGCATGTTTTCATGCTGTTTAAAAAATAAGTTTCGACTATATTATATTTTAGAAAGCTCTCAGTGTGCCAAAAAATATGACGAAAAATATACGGGGTTTTCCCATTTAAAAATGCAATTTTGGGCAATATCTAAAAAAGTAAACGAGAAAAATTTCAAGTACCCACTGTATTCTCGAAAAAGTTCTATAAGGGGTTTTTATCTTTTCGATAAGTTATCGATCCGAAATACGAGGGAACCGAAAATACAATTTTTTAAAATCATTAGCGAAGAAACAAAGAGGGCTAGGACAAATCTGTTTGCGGCATCTTTTTTGAAAAAAAATAGCACGGTGTCGCGAAAACCGCTTTTTGTAATTTCCTCAAAAGGGGAAACCCCTAAAAACACAAAATGGGACACCCTGTACACAAACACATGAGGTCCGTTCATTTTTCGAAAATTTTACATATTTACACTTTTTGGACCCCCCTAGACCTAAAATAACCTTCCAAAAGGCGATTCGTAAAAGAAAAAAATAGTGTTTTAAAATTTTATAACAAACAACCAGGGCCCCGAGTGATGATCGCGTTTTTAAAATTTTAGCAATGGACTTAGCAAAAAGTTAACAAGGTTTAGAATGTTTAAAAAAACGTAAATTTTGTCAGTGTTATTCAATGTTTTTCCGTCAAAATCTGATATTTTGAAACATTCTAAGCCGTTGTTAACTTTTAACAATTCTATTCCGAAATGTTTAACAAAATGTCAGATTTTGAAGGTTGCCTAAAATCATTGAAACCACAATGATTTTTAAACACAAACCGTTTCGTTTAACAATTGTAATATTGTTAAATTTAACGCAATCATTGGGTAAAACTTTTAAAAATCAATATTTTTTAAAAAATAAAAAATGCATTTTTTAATTTTTAAATATTTTTATTTTTTATTTGGATATCCTTACTTTTTTGGAAAATGGGACTCTTGCCAATCCGGGGTTTCGAGTGCCCAACCTATTCCCCTATTTGAGGCCCTAAAAAAAGAAAAACAAAAAATAACGCTACTAAGAAAAGATAACCGGACCCGGTATCGAATTCTAACGTTTCTATTGGTCAGTTTCTATCCTGTCAAGTTTCGGCAGACACAAGGTCATTACGCAAAAAGTTAACTTCTTTTAATTTTTTGCGGAAACGCCCATCGACGGAATGACAATAAAAAACATAAACTAAACTAACAAACAATAACAATTAATAAAAAAACTTGAGAACATTAAATTTAATAAATTTATATATTTTTTAATTAAATTTTATAAAAAAAATAAAAAAAAAAAACAAAAGGATAGTTTTGGGATATTTGGCAACCCAGATAATTAAATTGTGTGGAACAACAAATTTTCAGGGGGACTTACGTCGATCCGTAATCCGCTTTTTCTATCATTTGGGACCGCTCTAAAAAATCACAAATATTAATCTAGGTTTTAGTGGCAAGTCGCCCACCGTTTTAAGATAAAAACTAAAACAAAAAATTAAACTAAACTTAAAGAAATCTTTGATCCAAAAACTAAGGAAATTCTGATAGCTTTTTTATGACAAAACGTCATAAACGTAGATTAATATTTGTGATTTTTGGGTTTTTTGGGGTTTTTTTTTCTTTTTTCAGGCGATCTGCAAGTTCATAAATAGGAACGGGACTCGATCCCCGGATCTCCCGGGAAATCCCTTTTAAAAACGAACAGTATCCCAAATAAAACAAACTAAAACATAAATCCGCAACAAAACTATAGAACATATTTACTATGATTTATATTGTATTAGTTTTAAAAAAATATCGTTTTCAGGAAGAAAAGCCGTTTTATGAGTGAACTATCTTAATAAGGCTCTATGATGCTTGTATACATAAAAATGGCTGACTTAGTACCTTTTTTCAAAACAAGTACTCTCTCGGGAAAAATAAAAAATTAAAATTCAAAACAAATTTTAAAACACGACAACAAATTTTATAACATTTAACAGTGTTCCTAAATTTGGTGTCTGGTATAGCAAACATTACGAATTATTTAATTGTTTTTATTCCAGCAACTGATAAACAATACTTAAAGAATTTTTTACAGTTCTGTAATCATGCATTACGTGCAAATTGCATTTAGTATAGGTGTATAGTTTTTAATGAAAATGGATGTAAGTGACTAATTTTTAAAATAATTGGTGGATTTATAGAAAAATTAAATAACCTAAATAAATGTTCGGTGTCAATACATCACAATATTATAAATTATCATATAATACATACACATATTTGATGTAGATACTTCAAGAAGAAACAGTAAGCATGTTGAGGGAAAAAAGTTAAGATTTTATATCAAAAATATAAACATACAAAATAAAATATATTACAGACAAATAATATTTTAACACAAAGTAGGGATGCATCGTTACCCTGAAATCGATCTAACTAATCGGATTAAACACAATTTGGCAACAAAAAGCATATACAGTTATTCACTTAAAATTAATCGTACATTTTTCCATATTTGCGTAAATCAGGCTTTTTTTATCAACGTCCAAAAAAAAAACGGGTAAATGTTTTTAAAGTATTAGAATATTTTTTAACGCAAATTTTAAACTCAACGTAACCCAAAAATAAAACAAAATAAAAAAATAGTTAACATTTAATTATAATGTTTATGATTTATAATAAAAAAAAAATAAAAAATTAATATTTGGGTATATGACATTTTTTTCGACTATTTAACCCAAACTGTTTAATTTAGTTAATTAAATTCACTATAACATTTTCTTTTTTAACCCCAAAATTGAAGGGAAAAAAAAACCCCCAAAAATTTTTTATGGGGTTAATATCAGGACTGTAAGCGGGCCAGGGAAGACTTTAATATTATTACGATGAAACCATTCCCTCACAGCAAGCAGGACCGGCAGTTTCCGCTGAAAGACAAATGAGTTGTTTTGGGTATATTTGCCAACAGATGGGGGCATAAACCGAAAAGCCATGTAATGTTCGGCGTTAAACTTCCCCCCAATCGCTAGCAGACACCAAATCCATAAGCACTTATCCAACCCCATACATTTATAGAAAATCGCCCAGGTCGGAAATCTAGGTCGCTAGTGTAGCGTTCTTCGAATCTTGTGTTGTCTGGACGGTAGACACGAATTTGTCCATTATATGTTGACTGAAAAACCTTTTATCAGTGAATACTACCGTGTTCCAAAACTGGTGGTCACGGTATATATAATTTAGGGCGAAAAGTAAAGAGACTGTTTCCGTTCTTCTGTGAGCATCAATTTTTTGCAGCTACGCGGTTTTTTAAGTCAGATTCTTTGACTCTTCTACTAGCGGTAGGTTGAGACCCAGGAAATCCTGTGTCAATGACAGCGTTCTTGCAGTTTCAAAAGGATTTGCCCTTAGATATTCCAGAAATGCATTATCTTGTTCAGGGACGGGAAACGCGTGCTGGACCAGTACCAAATTTTCTTTTCAAAGAACCCCCTGAACCCAACGTTGCTTAATTTTTGAAATAGTGTTTTCCTCTTCCGGTAAAATCCGCTAATGCACGTATTGACCACCCATCTTCAATTCTAGCAAATTATTTGAGCTTTTTCAATTTTTCAGTTTAAATGACAAAGGCATTTTTGAAAAAATTTTGGCACTGAAACTGTACATGTTTCCGACTAAGCCAAAGATTGAATTGAACGCCAAAAGTCGATTCTGTATTTCAGGCAATTCCTATCGAGTTCTCCACGATCGTAGGTTATTTTTGTACGAAAATAAAATTTATAAAGAAGTCATCTTAACCTGAAAATAACTTGATCAGAAATAAAATCATTACAACATAATGAATGCCATAATTCGAATAAAATGTCCAAAATGCATTGAAAACAAAAAAGGGGTTTTAGAACAGTTTCGATGATTCCTATTATTTGTTTCCTTAATCTAAATCATTTCATTTCAATTTTTCTATAGTTTTTAATTTACTTTCTTGTGCCCGATATTTCTTTTACTCTTTATATGTTAAAAGATATTGTATGTCTTTTCAGCTACAATGTCAACATAGTTTTGTTTCTAGGATATTAGCTTTTGTTTCATAGCCTACTGTGCTTAATACGATGTACCCTTACTTAGTGTCACCTTTTAAGCAAATTACAGGGGATGAAAGATTTTATATTAGGTAAAAATACAATAATTTTTGTTTAAGTCTGAAAAATACTGTCTTTGAAAATATTATATTTATATGAAAAGCAATTATTTAAAGAATTTTCAATTTTTTTTTTCGTATTTTAACCACGATAAACATTTTTGTTAAAACATATACAATTTGCATTGTGAGTTTCTGAATATTAAACTCGTAGACGTTCACTTCCCAGTAAATCAAGCAAAAAAATTTTTCTGAAGAAATTAAGTTTGGATTGTTGGTAATATTTAGAATCGCGACTCCACCTATTTTTGGACATAAAATATCAAAATATTAAATTATCGATAAGTTTTCTTTTATATTCTACTTTTCGGCGCTTTAAAAATATAACTAAATAAATTGTCAATAATTTGATTTTCTCAGAGTAAATTCAATTAAAAAGGTTTGAAATTTAATATATTTTTTTTGTTTTTGCATAAAATTTTTATAATTTTTTTTCCTAAAAACTAAAAACAATTTTTTTCTTAATGTTTATTAAAAATACAATTAAAAAAAAATAAAATTTTTTTTATTTTTTTATTTTTATTCTTTTTAATTTGCAAAATTTACAAATTAATTTATTTTTTATTTATCAAAAATAGAATAATTTTAAAAAATTTAAAATATTTTTTATTGAAATTTTTTGAATGACAATGACAAATTTGAATTATTTCTCTTTACACGTAGAGTATGAAACAAATCACTAGAAATTGCTAAACTTAAATGGAGGCATTTTATTCACCAAAAATCTTTAAAAAATACACATTTTTTTATCTTCAAAATACAAATTGACACCGATAATGTTTATTTTTCTCAAAAGATTCATAAATGCGCCGTGAAATGGAACAAAATGAAAACAAAAAAAAACATGTCAATATCTTTATTTTTCAATTTTTTATAGCCAAAAATAGGTGAAGCCGAGATTCTAAAATATTTACCAGATTGTTTTTTAAAATTTTACCGTAACAAAGGTAATTCTGTTTTGTTTTAGGGGCTACTATAGTCAAAGACAAATTTCATTCTAAAACATTATTATCAACATTTTTAACAAGGTTTTGACAAGGATTTTTTATTAAAAAATTATTTGGCTTTTCTCCAGAATAAAAAAAGATATATATTTATTTTAAATTCTATATAAATCTAAATTTTTTAGTAAATTGTGAAGGGAAAGTCTACCCTTGCGACAGTATACCTATAAATATACAAATATTTTATTATTTCTTTAAATAAATGAACTTAATAAAAATATAAAAAATGTAAAATATTTTAGATGGGTGTCCTCTGTTAATAAAAAGAAAATATTATTAAAAATAAATAAAATTTAAATTTACTTACAAATTTTATTTCTTTTTAATAATATTTTCTTTTATTAACAAAGGATACCCATCTAAAAATATTTTCCATTTTTTATATATTCATTAAGTTTATTTATTTAAATAGATAATAAAATATTTGTATATTTTTAGGTATACTCGCACGGGTAGACTTTCCCTTCACAATTTGCTAAAAATTTGGATTTATATATCCGCACGGCGTGCGGAAAAGTGAACTTTTCTGCACGCCGTGCGAAAAGTAAAACTACTCTAAAATCTTACAAGTAAGCAAGATTTATATGTATTTTAGTAATTGTAGGCTATTTCATGCAATATACGAAGCCATTGCAAGTTTTAGTTTATTCTCTTTTTTGTTTGTTACTTCGTAATTTTCAATATTTCAACAAAACACAAAAAAACATTTTTTTAAATACCCTGTATAATAATAATAAATGATTATGACAAGTCAAGCAACAATATGTAATCTTAGTGATTTTAACACATGTCAGATGTTTTCTTCGTTTCCATATGAACAAGCAATTGCACAAATGAATTTCAATACAAACAAGCATTTTTAATGAAAAGGCGTCATAGTATCTTTTTTTAATTAAATAAAAATCCGACAAAAATAATTATTTAAAATGAGTAGTTCCGATGAGGAGCTACCAGATTCTATCCTGGATGCAGCAAATACCGTAAGTTTGAATTTATTACCAGCAAAATCTCGTGAAAAATATGAGAATCAATATAGTCATTTCGAAAACTGGTGCTCCAAGAAGGGGACAAAAAGTATTAAAGAAGAAGTGTTCTTGGCCTATTTTGCGGATTTGCAAAAAACATATAAACCTAATACTTTATGGAGTAAGTACTCTATGTTAAAATGTGTCCTCAAAGTGAAAAGGAACCTTGATTTAAGTTCATATTTCAAGCTAATATCACTACTAACACCAAAACGTGGGATACCGGCCAAAAAAATCAAAAACTTTTAGCAAAGAAGAAGTTTCAAGATTCATGAAAGAAGCACCTGATAATATTTACCTTCTAATAAAAGTTGCTACAATTTTTGGATTAGCCGGTGCTTGTAGGGGAGATGAACTTACAAAAATAATGATTGATGACATACAGGATAATGAAAATTTGATAGTGGTGAAAATTCCTGACAGTAAAAATAACACTTCCAGAATCTTTGTAGTGTCCGATGAAACAAATAACGGACTTTATCTGCAATTGTACCGTAAATATGCAAATTTGCGAAAACCACATACCCCACACAGACGTTTTTTTGTCCAGTATAAACAAGGAGCATGCAGTACGCAATGTGTGGGAATAAATTCAATAGGTAAAATGCCTTCAGAAATTGCTGCATACCTAAAATTAAAAAATCCAGAAGAGTACACTGGACATAGTTTTCGTCGATCCTCTGCGACTATGTTAGCGGATTCTGGAGAAGGAATTACCAATGTCAAGCGACTTGGGGGCTGGAAATCAACGGCTGTAGTTGAGAGCTACATTGATGAATCCACAAATCAGAAAAAGGATATGTCGAATAAAATATTGACCATGAACAACTCCCCTCCTGAGCTAAGTCAACCTTCATCAACTGTACAAATGAAATTACAGGTTCTGCAATTAATTTACAATATGCTAATAACTGTTCTTTTGTTGTAAATGTTATCAACAAATAATTCCCATTTATAAATATGTTGTAGTAGTTCTTTCAGATTAAACATAATTTATAAAATAATCATTGCTTTAATATTGGTATTATCTGACGCTCGTAGGAAAAATTTTGTTCCTAACGCTTGCGCAAAGTGACTTTTCCGCACTTGACTGCTTGCCCACTTGTTAGGAAAATAACTATTTTTTATTCTGGAGAAAAGCCAAATCATTTTTTTAACTAAAATAATCTCAGAAAAATAAAATAATTTTTAAAGGATTTTTCACAAAAAACTAAAAAAAATATATTATTTTAAAACGATTATTAAATATTCGTATTGGGCCCAAAATTAATGTTTCCCTGATTTTTTTTTTATAAAACTTTTAATTTTTCAGATAACGTGATTGGTCAAAATAATTCACCCATCCTATACACTGCAAAACCCTGTCTCTAGTAAAGATATATGGTTATGGTATCTTTTTACCTTAGAAATTCTATCATCCTCTGTAACTTGCCGATAATATCTTAAACACCCTTCTAAAAACAATTATTTAAGCCTTACCTTTTTCCGATTTTCATCGAACAAACAAATTAAAGCTTCCCATGCTGACGTCACCGGATTTGACGACATTAAACTTCTCATGTAATAATAAACGGCATCCAATTTTCTCCTCTAAAAAAACCTGTTTTAGAACGATCTATTTGTTTTTTTTTTTTTAATTATCAATAATCACTGATTATAGATTACTACTTTTACTTACAGAATATACAGCTAACACAGCCAATTGATTGTAGGGTTTCCCATTTTTCGGATTAATTTCATGGGATTTAATATACCACCTAAAATTAAAAAAACAATAAAATATTCAGTAATGGTTACAAGAAATTAATTTTATAAAAAGTAAACCAACTGAAAATTATACATAAAACTTATTTTAAACCAAATGTGTTATTGTATTTCCAAGTAGAAATTATAACCAAGAGTAATAATTATTCATCACATTGACAACACTGTTACCTGCAAACTTTCATAGGATAATTTTTTCAGTATAGTTCAATGGATTACATTGTTGCGAATTGCCCTAAATGCTACTTGAGTTGTTTTATGTGTATAAAATAAGATGTTTGGCAACATCGTAGGGAATGTTTAAATCATATGCGTCTTTTGACAACTAAGTCACGTGCATGGAGACTAAAGATAAGGAGGACTATCTCTGTGTTACAAAAATGGCCCTCAAATTGCAGTAAATTAAGATGGCGTTGTGTTCCTTTGTTAAACTTTACTTAATAGATCTGTTTGTTATCCAGAAATAGTGTACACTATTTTAGATTTCCTTCCATCTTTCCATCCTTCCATAAGGATGCTTATGTAAAAAAAGTGCAAAATAGTGCACAATATTTCTGAATAACAAACAGACATTATACAGGGTGTTTTTAATTACATGTCAATATTTAAGGAGGCGATTTTTGGGTCCATTTTAAGAAGAAAACTTCATATAAACGTATGTCCTAAACGTATTAACTTTTGAGATACAAGGTGGTAATTTTCGAAAATAAATCATTTATTATTAATATCTGTAATACCACTTTAGATATTTTAATAAAATTTGGCATACATGCACTATGTGTCAGGAGGCATATTTAAGTGTACCACATTTTTTTTTACTTCCTTCAGCGGCGTTCGTACGGAATTTGATCTGCCTATTTTGTCAGACATTGATGGTACGCTACTGATTTCTCTTGATAAAAATTTTTTTTAAAATTCCCTAATCATTTCTAAGCAAAGATGGTCACTTGATTTTTTTTAATCCTATGCACGGTTTTCGCTTAAAAAAATAAAAACCGTTTCTCTGAATGATCATAACAATATCGGTAAACAATATCACCACGCAGAGAAATATTTAAAATTAATCTTTCTATACCTAAAGTCCAAAATTTCTGTCAGTGACTCATTTAATACCGGCCACCCAACCGACGAAGCGGCTGAATAAAAATCTAACACTAGTAAATGATTTTTAAGCCTATGATATACTTTTCCGCTCAAATAACAGTGAACCGGCCAAAAGTTTCATCGCCACGTTGTCATAATTCGCGAAAATAAATCACCAGCCAGCGATCGCACTTAAAATAGCACGCCAATATGTATTGAAATCATTGTTATTGAATTTATCCAGAAGACAATAAAAGTGGCAACACACATTCCTTAGTTTACAACTTGAAGAGACTTGAAAATAAGCGTATCGACAGGGTTTTCGTGCTGTTCGATGATTTTATTTAGTTATTATTGATTATGGGCAGATTTTGAAAGTTTAAATTTTAATCGCTATACAGGGTATTTTCTAAATATTATAAATTTCTAATAATTGTAGTATATAGATATTGTTTTGTGCCAATTTTATAATAGTTTATCTTATTTAGTGTATATAATTGTATATAAAGATTTAGTGTTGTTAAGTGCTTCTAATTCTGTAAACTATGAATATTAACCAACCTTTAACTAGTTATCCGCCTATAAAAAAAAACTCAGTTAACGTTAAAAGAACGAATAATGGTTAAAAATGTTTACCATGGGATTCGGGAACGAAATCCAGAACTAACCACTTTGGATGCTGCAGAGATATGTGCAACTTTAACAAAAGTTAATTCGCGTACGGTATTCAGAGTTTTAAAAGGCAAAAAAATCAATATTAGTAATTATGCGGATACTGGAAAATGCGATTTTTTCGCTATTTTTTGCACACTTTTTTTCTTTTCGATTGTTAAACATGAATCAGAGGCTTTTTTTGGCGCCCTATAGTATTTAAAAATAATAATAATTGAATTGTTTAATTCCATTTTACGACATATTCCTTTAAATTCTGTCATTTGCACGAAAACATATTTAAAAACTCATACTATGTTAATATTAAAAAAAACACTTAAAAAGTAAGGAAAAAACCTTAATTTTCATTAAAAAGTAGGTAAAACGTTTACGTCCGAATTCAACTCGAAATTTAAAAATGTTGACCTGTTACCAGGTTGTAATAGTTTTCTTTATGACATTTTTATAAGGTATGCGAACCTTGCTTCGCACCCACAATGTTTGATCAAAAATATTCTCGATATGGAAATCCTAAATATGGAACACAAAGACCGAAATAGTTATTGGATTCTACAAGCTGATGATCTCAGAGCTTTGTGTTCCTTATATAGTGGATATTTTTGATGAAGCAATGCGTGTGAATATGAAATTTTAAAATTGAGATTGCAAGATCGGTGGTGAAGGCAAGTCGGTGTAACTTGGATTGTCTATCGTTCTGCTTTTACATCTTTTTTAATTTATGTTAAGACTAAAATTTTATTATTTTTCATGTAGCAAAATAAAATCAGAGAATTTAAAAATTTAAAATAGAAAATGTTTTTTTTGGAAAAACGTTGAAAAGTCGCCAAAAAAAGTCAAATTTGTGTTCTATGACCTCAAAATAGGAGGTGTGCAAAATTAAGCAAAAAATTACATTTTTCATTAATCCGAATAATACCAAAATAATATAGGCTTGTTACTAATTTAAAGGGTTGATGAAAATGTGAGAAAAAAAACTTTTGCTTGTAAAAAATATTTTCATGTTTTGACGAAATTTTATCATTTATTTTCTAAAATGCATACGCCACTGGAATTAATTCCCTGACCCCACCAACCCGGGGGACTCTAAAAGCGAGCGATGCGTCATTGACAGAAATTTTGGACTTGGAGTATAGGTGAAAACCGTACATCTGACTAAAAAAATATAAGCAGATTTGAACTCTTGATTTTTTTTTTAGTTCGACGCACGGTTTTCATCTATAAAAATTAAATCTAGGTAGTTCTCTGCATGGTGATATTGTTTACCTGTATTGTTATGATCCACGCAGAGAAACGGTTTTTATTTTTTTAAGCAAAAACCGTGCATCGGATTGAAAAAAATCAAGTGATCAACTTTGCTTAAAAAAGATTGGGGATTAAAAAAAAATTAGGAGAAATCAATGTCTGCCAAAATAGACAGGTCAAATTCTGTACGAAAGCCACTGGAGGAAATAAAAAAAAATGTGCTACACTAAAAAATGCTTCTTGATACATAGTACATGTATGCCAAATTTAATTAAAATATCCAAAGTGGTATTACAGATATTAATTAACATATGACTTATATTAAGCATCAAGCACGCTTCTTTTATAAAATTATCTGCTCCAAACGTCCATCATATCTTTATAAGCGTATTGTCTTTAGGACCCATGTACATAATAATAATATCAAATTTCGAGGAAAAATAACACCACCATATCATCGAACCGTAATATTTGAGCGTAGCTTTTCATAAAATGTGGCTAAACTTTTTAACTCTTTGCCGGAGAATTTAAAACATCTTTCACAATCTGCCTTTAAAGTACATTACACAAAATATATTTTAGGCAAGCGAAAATAACTTTTTTATTTTATTATTAGTAAGAAATGGGTAATCAATCTTTTCTTCTTTAGCTTTTTTTTGCCTAATACGCCATTATATGTTTGTTTGTTTAGGTTTTCTTGAATACTGAAAGACACTTTTTTTAGGATTATTTATTTTTTTTTTTGTTATGTAATTAATTTAAATGGTTGAGTATGATCAGGGAGGCATTCAAGGATGCCTCATCTGAACTCCGCCTTTTTCTGAATTTAAGTTTTTTTTTTCTGTTATTGTAATATGTAATCCATTATTATTCAGAAATAAAGACATTTATTATTATTATTTTTTTAATTTTACCACCCTGTATCTCGAAAGTTAAGACGTTTAGGACATACGTTCACACAATGTTATCTTCTTAAAATGGACCCAAAAATCGCCCCCTTAAATATTAATATTTAATTAGAAAACACCCTATATATTGCAGTCAAGTTCACACCATACCCATAGCTACACCAGCGCCTCTTTATTTAATGATACTCTGGATCACGAAACAGCCATAAGAAATGATCCTCCTTACCTTTACCCTCCATACTCACTTGCTAAAAGTGTTAACTTAACCAAAAAAGTTTTTAGAGCCGTTGTTACAATGTTGTGCCCATTCCTAGGTTAAACCAAGGTTTAACTACTGCTTCAGAGAATATGCCTACTATAATATTGATACAATATCACTGAAGTCATTTTTATCATGGCTATGGTTTTTCCTAAATATTAGATCTAATCATCTGTGTTCAGCTTTATTTCTATTTTAAGTTTTTTTAGTAATATTATTGTAGTAAAAAATGCAAAAATAAAGTAAAAAAAAGTGCAGGAGTTGATTCAGGGATAAAACATCAACGCGTTTACTCATCTATTTTACCACATTAAAGTGTTTCCCCAACACCCTATATGTTTTAATAAAAATATTAATTTCGTACAAAACATACTTTCCACATAATTAAAATAAAACAGATCTACATTGATTGCCTTGGGTGTTATATGTTTTAAAATTTCAATTAAACTTACTGTCTACATTTTCCATAATTTGACGTCTCGTTGACCTGCTCCCGGTACCTTCCCAAATCGCCCAAAAACAAAAATATTTTCTGCGCGGAAACCAGAGCGAGACCCGTAAATCCCAGTTTTTTGTGCTGCACCATACTGTTGTTCCCGATGTAATCCACAACTTTGAATTTGTAAGTGTCTTCCAAGATGCCTATTAGTCTCTCAAAATACTTAGTACCTAAAAGTATTTATTATCATCAATATCATAAATATATTCTCTTTTCTACTCGGACAAAAATTGATTGTTGAACGGGCCAGGGTTAGTACCATGACAGATGATGATATTTTTTCCTGTTTAAGTTTAATTCGTGATGCAGTATTTTGAATGGACCTCAAATTTAGCCCTTTTCCAATACGATTGAATACGGGTTTACCAAAAGTTAGAGGTTTTAATGCTTAAAAATTGTACTTTTGTATTCTACAAATATTTTGGTATGGTATGTATTCTCACCTTCATCAATTAAATAAATATAAACCCTTTGTACTGTTGTTTGTTTTCTGGATCATTGATTATGGCCTTTCTGGTCACTTCAATGATATTATGGCAAAATCTTCCACAGGTGCTGTTCCACATTTTCGGTTTGACAAAATTTAATAGGGTTTACACAAAATGTATTTTAAGGCGCTTTTCAGCTTTCCTCAGGTTATCGGGCGGTTTCATAATTGACCAATAGCATTCCGTGATTTATTATATGCTGAAGTTCGGTATCCGCTCGTTTAATATCTCTAAGCAAATCGGGAAAGTGGCTGGATTTAAATTCATCCCTGTAAAAAAAAAATCAAAATATTAAAACAATAACATTACTAACCACAGTCTATAGTCATAAAACATAACAAGATCGAATTATTCAATTGAAGCAAAACTAAAGGAAAATAACTCAAGAAAAATAAATCCATTCGCTCCTGGCGACTATAAAAAAAAAGTTGTGGAAAACCATGATTTTTAAAAGTATCAACAATAACAATAAAGTTTGATTTTTAACTTTTTACATTATATGTTACATAATATTTAAAACTTTTAAATA
Source organism: Listronotus oregonensis (assembly GCA_019359885.1). Lineage (NCBI taxonomy): Eukaryota > Metazoa > Arthropoda > Insecta > Coleoptera > Curculionidae > Listronotus > Listronotus oregonensis. The sequence continues at coordinate 13,812 of JAHBCN010019631.1, forward strand.
AACCTAATATACCAACGAAGACTTACTTGTAGTGGGAATAAAAGTAATCTTTATAATAAATAATTTTCAAAAAACATTTTTGTAATATTTCTTAAATTTACTAGATGTTTTTGTTACCACTTCCCCAACTTAATATTCCATAATTTAAATGAGTTTGTATTAAAGCAAAGTACATTGTTTTTAATTAATTAGTATCTAATATAGTTATTAAAAATTTAAATTTTAGTAATAGTCCTCTTAATTTTTTAGCAATAGATTTATTTAATTTGTAACATTCATTTTTAATTAGTATCGATCATTACTCCAAAATATTTTAGGCTACCTGCCTTATAAATCTTTATATCTTTAGTTATGTTTATAGATTCCATATTAGGTAAGTTATTAGAATAAGAAGTAAATGCTAGATAGAGTGTAACCTGGTTAAGTGGGACCTGGATAAGTGAGAAACCTCTAGTATTGAGAATTACAATGAAGTCCTGGCACTTCTTTATCGAATTACCTCTGCTAATGGGATTTTTTGAACCTGGTTAAATTGATATTTGATTTCTAGGATTTTTTTGGTGTGAACCTCTATAAATGGGACTCTGTTGCTCAATCCCCTGTGTAAGTGACACATTTTATCAATAGAATCAACATATATATTTTTATATACAGAGTGATTTATGAAGAAATTTCAATACTTCAGGAACGTATTCAGGGTCAAAAATAAATAAATCAAACCATTACAAGGTTCGTTTCCGAAATACAGGGTGTTAATGTTTTTATTTAATTTTTCTATTTTTTAAATAAAATCTATGATAATGAAAATATTGGAGTAAAATTTGGTATTCGGGGTTTTACACTTACACGTCTTTTTACTATTTTGAACAACCACAACTTTTTGGTACGGCCCTGTATTACATTTTTAAGTTAATTAAATAATTGTTTTGTTATTTTTACGTCAAAAAGATATACCTGTTAAAAGTCGATATGAGCAACCGTTTTCGAGATATTTGGATTTAAAAAAAAATACCACGCATGACACGCATTTCATTTTACAATAACAAAATTTTAAAAAAATTAAACAAAATATATAATTAAACGATATGTTTTTTAATTTTTAATAAAATTTTTCTTTAATTACGTTTAGCAAAACATTAAAAAAATATAAAAAAATATTAAAAAAACTTTAACACCCTGTATATCGGAAACGAAGACCTTCGGACCCATATTTATATAGACATGCTTATTTTTGGGCCCTAAATACGTACCTGAAGTATTGACATTTCCTCATGAATCACCCTGTATAATAAATAAATACATATCTGCATTTAATTCATAAAATACGCATTTATATTAACATTTCCACCTCTATAAATGAATAACGATACATTTCGACCTCTATAAGCGGAGGTCTCTGTAAATGAGATAACAACTATTTTAAATTAGTCTTATTGGAAAACTGGATAAATGAAAACCTTTTTTAAATGGTACATTTTTAAATTGCGCACCCCTTTAAAGTCTTTATTTTTATAAAGAAAAAAATATTTATATGAAAGTTAGGATTTTTCATGAAGATTTTTTTCATGGGTAAAAGAAAAACAAATGATGATCGGAAAAAACAAATCAATCCTTGTTTTTTAAATGGAACCCCTGTATATGATTGAAAATTCAAATTCTGCTAATCTTCCTCTTTTCAAAATATATAACTTATTTTTGGATAAAATTGAAGTTATTTGAATTTAAAATTTGTTCTTATAAGCCATAGTTAGCCATGGATACAACTCAAAACTGACTTCTGTCAAATATTTATATTTTTGTTTGGTTTCCAAGACGAACCATGGCTAACGCGACTTAACTTTGCCAAACTTTGGGTTGTATCCATGGCTAACTATGGCTTATAAGAACAGATTTTAAATTCAAATAACTTTCCTTCTTTATCCATAAATAAGTTTATATATTTGAAAAGAGGAAATTAAAATTTTAAATTTTAATCATATACAGGGTGTTCCATTTAAAAAACGAATTTGATAGTGATTTTTAATTTTCCTCACCAT
>JAHBCN010019632.1:0-15834 GCA_019359885.1 Listronotus oregonensis
ATTTATGTAAATATAAGGTGATCCTTTATTTATTTTGCCAAGTTTTGGAGTCAGGTAGTCTGAAAGACAGTAATGTTCTTATGGAGATTTAACATGGCGAAACGGCCACCTTAAACTTGTAAACTTGTAATTTCATGTAGAACTAAAACGCTAATTAGTTTGTAAAGAATATTTTGTTGTAGTTAGAGCATTAGGTTTTTTAAGTGAACGCCATATGGGATTTTTAAAAATTAAAATTAAATTACGTTTATATCAATAAATATACATAATAACATAATACTTATAATAATAATAATAACACAAATAAGTAAGAAATAAGGTGGAAAAAGGCAAAACTACATTTACATAAATCCCACCTGTGCTATACTTCTTTTCGGATACTCTAGGGCGATAAATGACACCTTACTTAAATATTTAAAACATAATTATGTATTTTTACCATGCTTTTATTAGCTTCATTACAAATTTTAAGAGGTCTGATTAACTTGAAAATTTGTATAGGAGTCAAACCATGACAAACAATTCCTTTATAACTTCGTTCTAATGTCCCAGGATAATCAAATTTAAAAAAATGTACTTTACCAAAAACTAACCAAAAACAAAAAATAAATTACCCAGCCCAAAAAAAGGTTCGGACTTTGGGTCGGACAAATGTTTTCCATGTTTTATTAAAAAATTCATCTCTCAACTTTTTTTTGCTCCCGGTATACCCAAATTTTACATTTTCAATTCCCCTCCAAAAGTAATGGCTATGCAAAAGGACGTTTCTTTACCGAAAAACAGAATTTTCAAGAATTTTTCAAATTTGAAAAAATCGCATTATAAAAAGCACAGGTCACAGTTTTGACATATGTCAAAGAGTGTTTTACTCTTCCGAAATTTGGTGGAACATTGTTTTTTCGACCATCGATATCGCATTCCTTCACCGATTTTCGATAAAGCGTCTCGGAAGCGAGCAATCAAAACAAATATTGTCAAGACTTGAAACCCAAGTAGCTAAACGTACGTAGATATCATTAAAGCACTATGAAAAATAACCCATTTGGCAAAATACACTATTAACACAAATAATAATAAAAATTAAAATTAAATTAAACGTTACACTCCAAAAGATGTGAAATGGATAAGGTTACGACTTATTTTTCAAAAAATTGTGTAATTGTTTTGTATATTTATTATGTACTTTTTTTTGCAATGCAGTAGGTTGGGTGAAAAAGTACACAAATTGTGCATAATAAATCTCCAAAGAATATACACAATTTAATGGAAAATAGTATTCTTGCAAAATGTTTGTTCCAATAGGAAATACAAGATTTATAAAAACATTTTTAATGTGGTGAGATTGCTTGGAATAATTAACAACTTTCTGAGATGAAACAAGAAAAATTTAACACCACATAGTAGTAAACCTCCTTATCTCTATGGACTACCAAAGATACACAAAAATATACCCTTAAGGCACATCCCAGTTCAAAAACGCCCCCCACACTGCACTGGCAAAACACCTTTTTGACCTAATTATGCCACTTGTCGGTAAGTCTCCATCTTTTGTTAAAAACTCCTAGTCATTTTGTTGAGATTTTTTCTTAAAATAGTACCGGCGATACTTTTGTTAGTTTTGATGTGGAAAGTCCGTACACAAATTTAAAAAAGAATCGTTAAGCAATCCGAGCCAAGCAAAGAGGGTAAAAACAGTGGAACGCACCACCCTCCCCGCTTGATGGAGTGATGGAGTTGTTAGAGCTTTGTCTCCAGTTCCCCTTTCAGGTGAAAGATGAGTTTTGCGGGATGATGGGTTTTACCATGGGTTTATGCTTCCTCAGTGGTAGCCAAATTTTATGGAATGGTTTAAGAACATGCAATTTAAACTACTAATTAAACCAAAAGTTTGGCTAAGATATGTTCACGATACTTTTATTGTATGTAATTGTATGACAGGTAATGACAAAAAACTTAAAGGTTTCTTAAAATATCAAATTGCCTCCGGCCTTGTATTAAATTCGCAATGGAGGAGGAGCAAACCCCCCCTACCTTTCCTCGACGTTCTAGTCAAACAATAAATGGACATATACAAACCTCGGTAAAGAAACCTACCCCCATGGACAATATTTATCCAGAATTTAACCCCCCAACGAAACCAAACAAGGGGTTATACGTTCTCTATATAATCGTGCAGTGACCTTTTAACAATAAGGAGTCCCGCAGAGAAAATAGGTTACTTAGGGATGTTAAGCAGAACTGATACAGGGAGAGATTTAAAAAAGGAAGCAACGAAAAATATCAAAATTAGACAAAAACCTAACTTAAACGAGACTACGTGACCAAATTTAAACAATTTCATATATTATAGGAACTTGAAAAGATCCGCAGAATCGCGAATAAGTATAATATAAACGGCGTTTAAATCCCAAACTACTCTAAGAAATATTCTTACTAAGAAGGAACAAGGTAACAATTTTAAATAAGGGTTATCTACCAAATTCCCTGTGAATGAGGTGAAGTATAAATGAGAAAAAAAGAAAACACTTAAAGTTAGAGTTAAAGAACACAAAAACCATACGAAACGAGGTAAAACGTCGAAGTCAGGGACTGTCGAACACGCTTGGTCAAAACACCGTATACAATGGTAGGAAGCAAAAACCATTCATAAAGAAACCCACTGGAAGAAAAAAAAATTAAAGAAGCTGTAATAATTGTAAACAACCAAAATGTATTTAGCAAGCCTAGCATCGATATTCCGAATATCTGGCAGCCGTTGCTGAACCGTGAAAAGTCGGTCAAGCTTCAGTGAAAAAGCAATAGTATATAAGTCGTAGCTTTTTAAAAATAGTTTTTTTGTTATCACTTGAAAATGGATAGAGATCCATCACTAGAAACGTTGTGTAACAATTAACAAATAAAGACAATGAAAAATCCAAGATTTTGGTATAATTAATTTTCTACTTTTACGGATCAACTTCTTCAAATGATGATTAAAATTCTGTAAACAGTTGTGTTTTTTTCTATCTATAGTCATCCCCTAAAAACCTTTTTTGGTTTCTTTCAAAAATTTTGTTTGAAGTTTCAGGAAAAAAAAATTCAAAAATTTTTACCTTTATATTCAAGCCAAATTGGTTCCAGATTTCTGAAGAAATATTTTTAAATTTTCAAAAATGGAGACATCAGTTTGCCCACTACCATCTCTATCACCATATCTTCCAAATTGTTTATTAGTATTTAGCCGTTAATCAAACCAGAACCTCGCTTTATAGTGAAACAATTTATAATAAAATTATTACTTATTTTAAAAAATAAGGACTAATCTTTTAAAAAGTAGTGTTACCACAGTTATAGTCCGACAAACTTAACTGTAGCAGCGAAAGGAATTTAAACTATTTCGAACGAATATATGTGTGTGTGCCAAGTTTAACTACAAGAAAGCAATAGTACTTATTACTGTATACTCAAGTAGTAACTTTAATGTTAAAATATTTTTTTTACAATAACAAAATAAAATATTGAAAAAAAGCTGAGAATTAAATGTGGTTGTTATATACTTTAATTTTTATTTAATATCTATTTTGTTTTACTAAAGAATATTATGATAATAGGTAATTATTTTCCAAAGACCTTATCGATTTTGTCTAAACTGGCAACATCAAACAAAAGGCTTGTCCAGTTGCGAACTAAACGAACCTGGTTGGTGGAGCTTGTCACATGTTTTGTTTCTATGGGGTAAATTTACTTGTGATTGGAAGTGTTTGCGCTGTTTCTGGTTCCTCTCTTGGAATGTCGAATATTTAAACATTCAGTGTCGGAGTCGAAGGGTTTATCCTTATTCCTAAGTGTTAAATTTTGTGTTGTGTAATTTTGCTTGTTTTGTTGTGTTTGTTTTTCTATGCATATACATTTTTTAGTTCTTATTTGATTTTTAAATAGTATTTCAATAGTATTACTATTGTTTTAAATAAACAAATTTATTTCAGGAAAGACACTACATGGACAAACAAAAAAGTAATAGCAAATGTTTATAGGTAAGTAATAATCTTATAAAACAGTAATCATGTTTTTTATATTGGGTTTAAACATTAAATATACGAAAAGAAAGCTTTATAATATGTAGGGAACTAAAGTTGGCAAGTCATCTGTTTGCAACATTTTTTACGAAGAGGGTCTTTATACGTCTTTATACCATTTTTTAGGTCAAAAATGTGAAAAAAGTATTATTTTCATTGAGCTGTTAGCAAGTAACAAAGAAAGCGAGCAAGTCTCGATGATTAGGCAACCCGCTTGTCACTAAATAAAGACTGAGTAATGCGCTTTTATTTCAGAACTAACACTGTTATACACAGAATAAAGCATACAGCTTTTCATAAATTAAATAAAAGCTTCTTTTAAATATACTTTTGTCCATTTTATTTTTGTTTTATTTTGTTAATAGGGTTTGCGATGAAGAAGCCGCAGGCAATTCTTTAAAATTGTCACTTAAACGTAAGCTTGATCGGGTATCTCTTTACACCGGAGTTGCCGTATCAACTGTACGAAAAATTAATAAAGAAGATAAGGAACGGTTGGAAAATAACCCCAATCAAATGTCATCCAGTTCTAAAAAAAACCACGGCGTCTTTCTCTTGTCGAAAAGAATAAAAATTTTAATTCTCAAGTGATAAGACATATAATAAATAGGTTTTATCTTAAATTGAAAGTTGTCCCGACAAGTAGAAAATTTTGCAAAAATTGCGAGAAGATTTAAATTTTTCATATTCAGGGAAACACTTAGGACGTTACTAATATCAAACGGTTTTTTTGGCGTAAATTTCAAAATAAAAAAAATTAATGGAGCGTCCTAATATATTACATGTCATTGGAGGTACAAATATATACATGAAATACGAAAATATCGCCAAGAAGGACAAAATATTATTTATTTGGACGAGACATGGGTAGATAATGATTTAACATTATAGTAATAGTAATGCTTACTTAGTAAGTTTTTATTTTATAAATTTCTTTGTCATTTATCAAAAATTGCAATGATAATACTACAGGGAACGTAGAACGACGTTTCCTCATTTTGAATTATTACCAAAAATTAAAAATACCGCCTATCTTAGAGGTAAACAAATAAAAAAAAACCGATTAGATGATGACGTTTTTCTGCATTTTTAACTTTCCATGAAATATTTTGTGAAATTGTTACTGATGGTCTTTAAATGCCTTAATACATTTAAAATATATTTTAAATAAAACATAAATGTATACTATACACATTATTTCATGATTGAGTGAGTGAGAAAAAATTTCCGGATAATAATTTAGACACGAGTGGTATTCGGTAAGAAAATTTCGCACTTTAATTATTAAATTAAAAGTAATGACTAATGACAGTTATTAATATTTAGAAATGTAGGCTGAGATAACCGTCAATCGACACTTGTTTAAAGGAACTGTAACCATGGTGATAATCAAATGTAAACTGCTGTCTTTGTAGTGTAAAAGTTGCAGAAATGGCTCGTTTTGGCAAAGAAAGTACCTTTTCAATAAGAAAGGAAGTGAAAAATTTAACGCCCTGTAACACAAAGAAATCAAAAGTAAGTGTTTGGAAACACATTTCAGAGTTTTTTCGAGAAAAATCGTATAACATCGACGGCGGTCCAATGTCTGCAGAGCAATTGGCTGGTATTCTTGAGGACTGGGGTTTTAATATGAAAAAGAAAAATACTAAGGACTATAAAGAAAGTGTAGTGAAAGTTTTGTGGAGCTCCGCCGCAAAACAATTGCAGGAATTACATTTCGAAAAGTTTAAAATCAAATTTGATCCGTTTAGTGATATAGAGTTTGCTACTGCGAGAGCTGCGCGTGATGCCAAGCGCCGTCAGTTACAAAGCGATCCATCGAAGAAAAAAGTAAGTGCATCGATATTAACCAAGGAAGAATATATCAAAATTCTTAGAATATATGATGAAAACACACCAAAAGGACTTCAAAAAATTTTCTTTTACGTGGTCTCCTATGAATTGGCATGGAGAGGCGGGGAGGGGTCTGCAGCATCTATAAAACATTTCTCTGAAGAAACTGACAACAGAGGCAATCTTACGGGACGCATTGAGTATAATCCTGTATTTTCCAAGACGAGTCAGGGAGGATCTAAGAGATTGGCCGACAGTAAATGGTTAATAACCAACACTTTTAACCCTGAAATATGTCCAGTTCGACTTTATAAAAGACTCATGGAAAAAAGAGGTGCCTCTATACAAACTGATAGACTGTTTCTTACGCCAAATCCTCAGTGGAATAATCCTAATTCTAAAGGGTGGTATAAAAATTCTCCAGTTGGTGCTAACAATACATCATCTTGGTTCCGAAATGCTGCATCCATTGTAGGAGTTGACATAAAAAAGAAAAAAATTACGAACCATTCAGCGCGAGCGACTGCAGTATCAAATATGGCAAAAAAACGTATCGGTGAACAACGACTTGTAAAAATCAATGGGCATAGCAATGTGCAGTCAATTAAGCCATATTTGCAATTGGATAAGGAACACCATCACAAAATAATCCAGACTTTGAGGACTGTTGAATGATCTTCAGAAAATAAGCCTACGGAAAGAGTAGATATGAATAAAGTTTCTACAATCACTTATAATAATTGTGTACTTAATATTAACAATAATAACTGATAAAAATAGTAATATCAACTCAACGCAAGTACCTAAACTATTTTTTAAATAGTAATTTTTTGTAAAGCATTGTTTTTTGCAATAAAAAATTGATTTAGATTTGTTTTTTATGTGTTTGTGTTTTCTTCAGAAAAATGTAGAAACAATTTATAGGCAGGTATGTAAAAACAATACCTATCTATTTACTTATAGAGTCATTAGCTGCTCTTAGGCCAAGTTAATAAAATCTTGAGATGTCGGGAGGTTTAATTAGGTAGAAATCATGGTTGTATCAATAATTCTTCATATGGAACGATGTAAATAAAATCCAACCAATTTTTGTTAAAAGGGAAGTTGTTAAAGGGATTAAGAAAAATTTATTTTATTATTTTTTGACAAATTTTAACTACTAAAGTTGGTTGATTACATGGCGAACCAATTAAATATTTTAGGTTTCGTTATTTTCCATAAATACCTATTTTCAAATGCTAATAAATCAAAACCAACCCATTTTAGTTAAAAGAGAAGTTGTTGCATGGATTAAGGAAAATATATTTTATTATTTTTTGACAAATTTGAACTACTAAAGTTGGTTGATTACAAGGCGAACCTATTAAATATTTTCGGTTTCGGTATTTTCCATAAATACCTATTTTCAAATGCTAATAAATCAAAACCAACGCATTTTAGTTAAAAGAGAAGTTGTTGCAGGGATTTAGGAAAATATATTTTATTATTTTTTGACAAATTTGAACTACTAAAGTTGGTTGATTACAAGGCGAACCTATTAAATATTTTCGGTTTCGGTATTTTCCATAAATACCTATTTTCAAATGCTAATAAATCAAAACCAACCCATTTTAGTTAAAAGAGAAGTTGTTGCAGGAATTAAGGAAAATATATTTTATTATTTTTTGACAAATTTGAACTACTAAAGTTGGTTGATTACAAGGCGAACCTATTAAATATTTTCGGTTTCGGTATTTTCCATAAATATCTATTTTCAAATGCTAATAAATCAAAACCAACCCATTTTAGTTAAAAGAGAAGTTGTTGCAAGGATTAAGGAAAATATATTTTATTATTTTTTGACAAATTTGAACTACTAAAGTTGGTTGATTACAAGGCGAACCTATTAAATATTTTCGGTTTCGATAATTTCCACAAATACCTATCTATTTGCAAATGCAAGTAAATCAAAACCAACTCATTTTAGTTAAAAGAGAAGTTGTTAAAGGGATTAAGGGAAATATATTTTATTATTTTTTGACAAATTTGAACTACTAAAGTTGCTGGATCATATTGGTTTTTGCCATAAAATGTTTTTGGCCCATCATGCATAAGCAATATGATTTATTGTCAACTGATCAAAGGGGGCCGTGATTAAAATCCACAAATCTACTTAAATGTCAAACGCCTATTGTCATGTAAACATGAATTTGCCTCTGATCTTTATCAAATACCTAATTGACTGTGTTTAAATCGTTCTAAATTGAAGTTACTTAAATATTTTAAAGATGAAGAGTTTTGAAAAATACAGTTTATGTATATATTGCAAAGAAATAAGTCACTTAAAAATGTTTCATCGTGACCTGAAGTATTTAAGTTTTTTGATTCAAGAAAATAGTGAATTATTATCGGAAGAAAACATATTCAAAACAATTCAAGTTGGATTGTTGGAAATTTCATCTAGATTTGTGAATACTTCCAAAAGCAAGCAGAACAAGATTGTAACCAAGTATTAGGTATGTATATATTATGAAACATAGACATTTATTAAGTCTTTCTAGTCCTAGCTATTCACCATTAAAGAGAGAAGAAGTGTTAGTAGATTTTCAGAAACATTTAAAGTGGATCAAAGAAAATATTATGTAAGTTTGTCGGCTTTCGTTAATTAAGTATTTGCTGTTAATAAAACTCTTTAATTAGTCTAAACTAATTCAGGCAAACTCAAGTAACACAAATTTTTGTTTAAATGTAAAGGCGTATGGTTTGACGGAAACGAATCGATACCTAATATTTTAACGGGACTCAAATGACATTGTCAACTTTATAACCTTTTTATTGTCATCATTTGATAGAAAAATTTCCACTTAATTCTGCATAGGGTACCCAATAAGAATAAAATTACCGGAAATTGTTTTAGTTGTCATAGTAACGACAGTAAATTACGGATTCTTATTGGTTAGGAAGTATAAGTGCGAAATTTTCAATAATAGTGGCTAATTTTTTAATAAATGATAGTCAATTCAATAGCATATACTTTGAGCTGCCGAAAGATAAAAATTGCCGCTTTAATAGTCTTCATTCAATCGCACTATAAACAAATTAGGCCCTTATCTTGCAAGTGCCGTGAATATTAGGCAAATGATCCGATTTGAATTTTTAAAACTGCTTTTTTAAGTTAAGATTAAAAGCTACAAATTGTATATTTCATAATTAGGGCCGGGATTTCGGAACGAGCTTGTTCCCTATACGTTTTTTATGTCTGTTAAATTCATTGGCGTGCGTAATAAGGAGATATTAATTATAAATAAATTTTAAAAAATGTGGAATAAAAACATAACAGGAGTGTTTTACAATTTAATTGCAATACATGATATAACTAACGTCTTTTTAAAGTTGGTTTAGGTAAAATTGGTTCTTTTATAATTTAAAATATCTCTAAGTCTAAAAAAGCTTCTTTTACAGCTTGTAACTGGAGTGAAACTAAAATGATCTTACAAGTCAGTTCTTTTATTTTGTAGTGCCTCAAAAATATGTTTTATTTTTAAAAATCCTGGATTTTTTTGCAGGATTTTTTAATTTGTCACCAATTTCATTAGGAACAGATTTAAGCTTGTCTATAGTGATTAGAAATACATAAAATGAAGGCACTAGGGGAGCATTTTATTTTTATAACTGCTTAATCACATCCGGAAAATATCCAAAATTTTCAAAAATAAATTTTAAATTCGATTTAACATTTGGTGCATTCATAACTGCTTTACTTGTTTTTTCACTTAAAGCATCATCTTGTAAACTGTCGATAACATTTTTTACCACATTATAATTTATTTAGTAATATGTTACTGCTGATAGCTATATTCCCCACCTTGTAATAACAGGTTGTGGCGGTAATGCGACATTAGGACACATATCTTTAAATTTTTTAATATGCGCAGGTAACTTAAGAAAAACTTTTTTACCTCAATAACTAAAGTATCAATAAGTGGATAAAAGTTACGTACCATTTCGCATATTCTATGTAGGGCATGAGCTTAACATGTCAAATGAAGCAATTTGGGAAAATGTTTTTTTAACTTTCGTCCTGCATTTAGCATATATGCAGCACTATTCGAAAGAAACAAAACGCCACTTTTCTGAATACTAGTGACTGACAGTAGTAAATTAATACTTTCTACTACAGATTTTGTTATTGTCATTTAGAGAAGAGCTGTTTGTCTTATAAATAATCCCACGCTCACAGAAAAGCTTCGTCCTCTTGCCCACCGACGAGATGTAGGGGATCTATCTTCTTTAGGTATTTTCACGGCTTCTGCTCAGAGAAGTTGGCCAGTTTAATGTCTCTAACACTTAGTGCAACTTTTATGCATCCTTTTACAGTTTAACTAGAGAGACCCTGAACTTCCTGCTTTAGTAGTTCTTTCATCCCTATGGTGTCCAGACTATGGAAACTGCTACCTGCGAAAGGTTTCCTTTCTTCTTTCAGTCTCCAAATATTTAAGTCCCGTGTGAACAAACTCCCTCTCACCACACTTAAGACACCCACGGTACGTTAGTGCTTGGGCCACAGCCTTCGTGGACTGTCCAAAGATAAAAAGCACCTCTTTTACTTTCAAATAAAAAAGTAGAATATGGAAGGAGCCACTCCGACTTCATTTTTTTTACTTGTACTCATTTTTTATTTACCTGTAAGCGAGTTACACCTGTTTAAATATAACAAATTATTTTGGCACAAATATAAAATGATTTACCCTATGTAACGGAACTGGTTTTTACGAGCTCACAACAAATAGGCCCGAAGAGTTCGTACTGCACTTGGGGAGTTGCATTTCCACTAACAAATCCATTTATTTCATATAGTTTATTTAAGCATTATAAAATATCATAGTTTTTGTTCTTGCAAAAACTCTTCTAAATTTTTTACTATTGCCACGTCTTTTGTATTATTCTACAAGAAATCATACCGAATAAAAATACCAAAATGAAAACCCTAAATACCAATGGAAATTAAATTATTTTTTTTTTTAATATTGGGACAGTCCACGGTACTAACGTACCGTGGGTGTCTTCAGTGTGGTGAGAGGGAGTTTGTCCACACGGGACTTAAATTTTTGGAGATTGGGAGGAGAAGGAAAAACTTCTGCGGGCAGCAGGTTCCATAGTCTTGACACTCTAGGAATAAAGGAACGAAGAAAGCGGGAAGTTCGGGGCCTTTCTAACTGAACTGTAAAAGGATGCATAAAAGTTGCACTACGTATTGCTCTGTTGAAAACTGCCAGAGAAGGAATAATACTGGCCAATTCCTCTGAGCAGAAGCCGTGAAAATACCATAGAAGAGCGACAGATCCCTACAGCTCGACGATGGGCAAGAAGAGGAAGCCTTTCTGTGAGCGTTGGATCATTAATAAGACGAACAGCTCTTCTTTGAATGGAGTCCAGAATGCTAAGTGTTGTAGGGGACGCCATTCCCCAGACATGAGAACAATATTCCAAATAGGGTCTGATTTGGGATACATACAGAGTGTACAGATTTTAAGAAGAGAAATATTTTCTGGATCGAAAGAGGAACCCAATCTTTTTTGAAGCTGCCGAAGCTATGGATGAAATGTGTTTGTGCCAGTTGAGGTTATTCTCAAAAGTAACACCGACTAGATTAAACGACTCTTTGTTCTGCAGAACTTGGCCGCTCATATGTAGGGATGAGCATTCGCAGACTTTTTCGCGACGCGAACATGACTGTGTTTTTGAGGCATTAAACTGAACACGATTTTTGGCGCCCCAATCCAAGATAAGTTTGAGGTCTTGTGAAAGAGATATCTGCATTGACCTGCGCTTGTTTTCAAAATCAGAATTACACGGTGGCTTAAGAAATTGAATACTAGAGTGGAGGGTACTATCGTCAGCAAAACTATGAATGGGATTGATTGCGGAAGAGAGAAGATCGTTAATGTGTAGAAGAAACAGCGTGGGTGCCAGCACTGAGCCCTGGGGCACACCAGCATTAATTTGGTAGAAGCTGGAGGAATGAACATCTACACTAACTGATATACGTCGATTAGAAAGGAAACTGGAAAGCCAAGAGCAAAGCTTAGGTGGAAGACCGTAAGAAGGAAGTTTGTTAAGAAGCCCATCATGCCAGACCTGATCGAAAGCTTTGGATATGTCAAGAGCAACGATCTGGGATTCACCAAGACACTCAAGGGACTTGTTCCAGTTGTGTGAGACAAAAGAAAGAAGATCAGCTGTGGATCTACTGTGACGGAATCTATATTGTCTATCATGTAAGATTTTATGTTTTTCCAGATACTTTAAGATTTGGGAATTAATGAATTTTTCCATTACCTTGCAAACAACTGAAAGAAGAGATATAGGTCTATAGTTAGAAGGAAGACTTTTGAATCCTTTTTTGGGGACAGGTTGCACACGTGCAGCTTTCCAACTCTCCGGGAAAATGCCCGTGTCGTAAGAGATTCGAAAGAGGCGAGTTAAGATGGGTGCAAGTTCGGGAGCACATTTTTTTAAGACGATTGCTGCTATGCCATCCAGCCCAGACGATTTTTGAGTATTAAGAGAAGAAAGAATACGCTTGATCTGTTTGACTTTAAAAATTATATCGGACATTTTATGAGAAACAGGGACAACTGTTGGAAGAGGAAGATTAATAGGAGGATCAAACGTAAAATTGGCAGCAAATTGTTGGGCAAATAGTTCGGCTTTTCCTTTGGAGGTAGAGACAATTCCATCTTCAGAGGTTAGGGGTGGAAAAGAATTTGTGCAAAAGTTCTGACTAATATTTTTGGCAAAGGACCAAAAAGCTTTACTGCCATTTGAGCAAGAGAGAAGATGGTCTGATTATACTGATTTCTTGCTTCGATGCTAGCCTGTCGATTTTCGGGACTGGGGTTTTGAAGAAACTTTTTGTGGGCTTGAAGTTTTAAAAGTCTGGCTTTGTCACAGGATTTAGAAAACCACGGTTTGTGATTTGAAGTTATGGGGTTCTTTTTAGTGTGGGGAATATAGGTCTCAATGCCTAGTTGAATTGTTTCGGTAATTTGTTTACATATTTCTGAAGGATCATGAGTAGAAAAGCAGGTAGGATTCCAAGGGTAGCTGGCAAAGAAATCTCTTAGACCATCCCAGTCGGCCGAATTGTAGTGCCAGACGGTTCGTGGCGGCATGCTTTCAGTTGCCTCAAAATAAGTGGAGTATGATACGGTGAACCATGGTCAGAGCGACCAAGGGGAGCAGTTACTGATGCTTGATAGAGTTCGGGGGTGGAAGTAAGAAAGAGATCTAGGGGGTTAGAATTATGGGTGGGAACCCTAGGAAAGTAGGTAGGTTCCATAACTAGATTGGTGAGCGAGTTGCTGATTGCGAAATTTTCTGCTGCTCTGCCTTGTGTATCAGTTTTGTGGAGCCTAGCCAATCCTTATTATGAACATTAAAATCCCCGAGGACGATTACTTCGGCCAATGGAAACTGGGAAATAATATTGTCGATCTTTATTGAAAGGAAATCAAAGAACTCGTTGTAGGAATTGTCAGACGGGGAGCGGTATATACAGCAGATAAATTTAGTAGAAGATCTGAAAGTAAGTTTAAGCCAAAGAATATCAGGCCACCCGATTCGAGGTTAGAAACCCTGACACAAGCCAGGTCGTTGCGAACGTAAGCACAAACGCCGCCATGGGGTCGAAAAGATGAAATGAGTTCATAACCTGGGAAAAGGAGGTGATTGGTGTTTTGGGACTTATTTGGGTTTCGGTAAGAAATAGTATGTGGGGTTTGGAGGATTGAAGATAATGGTGAACAGAGTTCACGTTACAGTTAACCCACATATATTTGTAAACGATATCAGACTTTTCGATGGTGGCCCCCAAATGTACCCCTCGCCCGGAGAACCGAATGGAGGGGTATTTTACCTCCGGATAACTTTACGTTCGGGTGTGCCATCATCATTATTTCCAAATTTTAGTAGAGTGGAAAAAAAAGAAAGGAAAAGAAAAAGAAAAGAAAGGAAGAAGGAAAACTAAAAGAGAGAAGGAGGAGGAAGAAGGAAAACTGACTCACCGCCCAGAACTCGAAACGTACTAAGACTTCACGAGTCCTTTAAGGGCAAGTGGGGTGGTACCGTCAGGCGAGGAAAGCTCCTCTACCACCTACTGTTATACTACTATTTATTGCATTTTTATTTGGTATATTCTATATCATTTTAAGCTCGAAATTGTAATGGTTTTTTTATCGATGTCCGGTCCCTATTCATAATTTCATATAAGTTTGGAGAACATTGTTAAAAATGCTTGTGAATCTAGCGCCTCCAGCGAAAATTCGCGACCGAGACGTACTGAGCCGACCTTGGAGGAGCACCCAGCAGCGAGGGAGAAGCGAGAGACGGGCTGTGTGCATCGACGCGCTAGGTTCACAAGCATTTTTAACAAGGTTCTCCAAACTTATATAAAAATATAAGATATACAATCTGTTGCTTTTAATTTTAATTTAAAAAAGCCGTTTTTAAATTCAAATCGGACCATTTGCCTAATATTCACGGCACTTGCAAGATAAGGGCCTAATTTGTTTATTGTGCGATTGAATAAAAACTATTATTCCGGCAATTTTTATCTTTCGGCAGCTCAAAGTATATGTTATTGACTATGATTTCCCAAAAAATCAGCTCCTAATATTGAAAATTAACGGAGATACGAATTTTTAAAAAAGGTCTGTTTTAAGCATTTTTCCGGCTTTTCTCGGTAAAAAAATGGTGAGATCGAGATTTTTCAAAAACCATTTTGTAGGTTTTTGAATTTTCTTTAAACGGTCTCTAATGAGTAATCTGATATTGCCAGTACTTTTTGTTATATTTAAAGAAAACGAAAAAAAGGCCTTTTTTTAAATAATTATCGTTTAAAAAAATTACCTAAAAAAAATTGGTTGGATTTATGGCGCAGTCGAATATCTGTTAACATTAAAAAAAAATCTATAATGATTGGACTATAACTAAATTGGATCATAATACGGATGCTTGAATAATTTGAAGTAAAGGGAGTATAACCATTCAGCGATAAGAACTATAATATTCTAACTTCTCACTTACTTTTCCTTTTAGAGAATCATTTAAATAAACAACTCCAGATGCAGGATCAATTCTAAACGGCAAAGGTTCAGGGGGTTTGTCATGACCAAAAAATTGTATAGGTTCCAATCCGTAAGTCAGGTTGCCTCCCTCGGCATCGCTTCCATGGGCCTGCGCAATTCTACTTCCAAGTGACTCATTTTCGGGAATTTGCCAGTTTCGCTCCATGTACATGTAAGGCGGAGTATTGTCCGATATTTGACAAAGGCCTAGAATAAGAAAAGGTTTTTATTACATAATTTAATTATAAATAATTTTTGAATTTGAATAAATATTTCATTTTGCACTCCTAATACACAAATAAAAATGTTTTGCATATCTACACGTTTTGCTAGTGACTCATTAATTATCCGTGAAAGTCTGGTGGACCTTTTATGATGTTTACAATAAATTTCCATTTTGCTTTACATTATACAACAGATAGATGGATAGATAAAAATTTATTTGTTTAGTTGTAATAATAAAATAACCCTAAAACTATGAACCTATTGTTTTAACCTGTAAACTACAAACCAGGGTAAACATTTACCCCACGGGATTTTTGCTCTTGAAATCGTTCTGAGAGCAGTTATCTGACTTATGAGTACTCGAATTTTTTTCTTTTTAATATGCCCAAGAGAATGGTAAAAAGCAAATTCAATGTTATCAGGATTTAGTTGATTAAAAATTGATTTGAATAGCTGTAAGTACTTAAAAACAGCCAAACCGTCTTTAACAGACATAAAATTATAACTGTTTTTATCAACAACCGATTTTAAATTTCCCAAAGGAATTTCAAAAAGGACACATATGGCTTTAAGAAAAAATATACCATCGTGATGTTTTGCTAAAAAAGTCTATT
>JAHBCN010019633.1:0-15871 GCA_019359885.1 Listronotus oregonensis
AACATAGGCTCCGTGAAGTTTGATACACTCGCGATCACGACAAATTGAAGAAATTCCTCTTTTTCATATTTAACCCGACCGAACTTAGGAAAGTTACGTTTTTTCGAAAACGGTTAGGATTAGCGACATGAATAAAGAGTACCTTATTTTTAGTCACTAGTTAAAAATTTGTAGAAAACGCCGTCCAAAGTTCTTATTAATACAGGGAGTAAAAAAGGGGTCACAGTCTTTGCAGCTGTGAGTAATTCCCCACTTTCTTTGATAGCAGTTTGAGAAGTCTTACTTGGTATTACTTTTTATTAAAATAAAATTGAAATATTCCTAGTGGTTTAATAATTATGTCTAAAAAAATTGATTTCAATACGAAAAAAGTTGAACTTTTAGTATTCCTTCCACGTGTTTATTTCATATCCGAAAGATTTTTCACTTGCAAATATGTATGATATTGCATCATAAATTAAATACACAATTCCAAAATAGCCTAAATTGTTTTAAAATATAATTTAAATTATTTTAATTATTGTTTAGTTTATATTTAAAAGTTTATTTTTTATTTTTTTACAACGATGACCAATTGTCACCAATATGATGATCAGTTTTTTTAAATTTTTAAATTAATTTTTAAGTTTCTTTTTGGGATAATTGCAAGTTCGTAATTAAAAACAAGTTTTGTGCATACTGTTAGTGAATACCTCTGTATCCGGGTACCCGGACTGAACCAGTCTCCAGTTGCAGGTCTCGCAAATAACTTAAAGAATATTTTTAATTAAAAGATATTGTTGCTAAAATGGTACTTTGCATAAGGTGTATATTTTAAATTTATCGTTGGTCTTGGTTACTGTTTCATATTATCATATTATTACCATGACAAGTTTTAAGCCGTTATTGTGGATATAAAGTAACCCAAACTTGCTTTCAAAAAATACACTTAGTCATTTTTGATTATTTGGTCAGACACTTATATGTACATATTTATTGTAGGTGTTTCATATACCAGCTCCCTTATTATAAAAGAAAGAAAGATGGGGTTGTAGCTTACTATCCTATTTTTTTTTTTGTAAAACGCTAATGAAATTTTCACAGCTTCCTTCAGTTTCTAACATACAGGGCGATTTTGAAAATTTGTCATTTTTGATCCTGGAATATTTTGTAACTTATTAATTAGGTTAAAACTATAAATTTGTTTTTTTATGTAAATTTTAGTGACGTAGTTACTTTTTTTCTTAAAAGTTTTGTTTTTGAGTTACGTCCTAAGTTTTTGTTTTTTTTTAATAGGACATCCTGTAAAATTTTACTTTGTCTTGTTTTTTTAAGAGCTTTAAAAAAAGATATCTTAGACTAAATAATTTTTTTAAAGGGGTAATTTAAAAAAAAATTGTAAAATTAATCATTACCATAGAAGGCTATGCCCGCAAATAAAAAACAAAACTAACAACATAACTTCATTTTTGAATTTTATATTATTACATAATTTTATTATTGCATTATTAACCAAAAATAAAACAAAATAATGTAATAATATACAGTGTGGTCAATTAAGTATGCAACAAATGGGAAACTTTTTTATTTGCAATTTTTCAGAAAATTTTATTCTTCATAAAAGTTAATGCATGGTCTCAAACTGTATTAGCAGTAGTTACTTTTATTAAAAGTTGAAAGGTATACAGGGTAGGTCAAAAAAATTGAAAACTGCTTAAGAGTAAAGTACCCTTATTTTAAAAAATATAAGAAAATGTTATAAGGAAAAGTTGTTTAGAATTTAAAGTTATACCCAAATACCAAGTCATGGCCCTCCATTCAAATTTTTAGTTTTTTTTAATTTTTGAATTTCCCCTGTATAATGCATGTTTATATTGTTCTAATTTTATATTTGTTTAAGGAACCCAAAACTAACTTACTTTTAAACAACTGTTCTTAAATTAAAACATATTTGTAAAATTAAACTGAATTTATATTTTTTTTGCCATTCGCTAACTTCAAGTTTGTTGCAAGGATATTTAATAGAACTTTAAAACTCCCTAAATATATTTTTAAGCAAGGCAAGTACTTTATTTTTAATAATATGTGTGTAAAAACTTTCAAAAAAGTATAATATTTTTATATTAAATTCATATCAAAATGTTACAAGTTGAGCTAATACTAAAACAAAAAAAAATAGTAGATCGCTATGAAAAAAAAAAACAACTGAGTTCTAAGATTTTTTTAAAATTAAAGTACAACTATTTTAATTCTAATCTTTTTAATAATATGGAAAAATAATTTAAAAAATGTCCGAAGACTATTGCAAGAATAAAAAAAAAATAAAAAAACAAATTAAAACTGCTTAAAACAAGAACTATCGTAAGGTCTCTGTATGACTACCATCCCTTTCAATGCTCCTTATTGTTCTCGCGTTAAATTCCCTTAATGAAGATGCCAACACCCTAGCAGGAATATTTCTACTATGAAATCTTATTGAAGTTTGTAGTTCTTGAACATTATTAAACGGTCTATCTTTATAAACCTGTTGTTTCAAATATCCCCACAAGAAAAAATCCACCGGGGTCAGGTCTGGTGAACGAGGAGGCCACCGTGGATCTGTATTTCGTCCTAACCATTTATTGCCAAATTCTCTATTCAGCCATTGAGCAACATCTCTGGTAGAATGAGCAGGACATCCATCATGTATAAACCACAAATTTTGCCGTTCTTGTAACGGATCTGATCTAAAAAATTTCCAGTTCATTTTCCAAAAAATTTAGATAACTATTCCCATTTAGGATTTCTGGGAAAAAGAAGGGACCTATTAGTTTATCATTTAAGATACCACACCAAACATTGTAATGTTTTTTGTGTAATAATTGATTTCTGCCATTGTCTACAATTTTGGGACGATAGTACACCATTTGTGGTAAAAGTCGACTTATCTCCGAATAGGATATGGTGATGAAAATCTCTATGTTCTTCTATTTGACCTTGGACCCATATTGAAAAATCATATCTTAAATCATAATCCCTTTCTTGTAATGTACAAATAAATTTCGGTTTGTATGGGTAATATTTGTTTTTTTTAAGGATTTGCTTTACAGAGGGTTTTTTAATACCAGTATATTCAGAAATCTGTTTTGTGGACGTTTTGGGATTTTCAATAACTGTCTGAAGTACGTTTAACTGGTTTTCTTCCGTACAGACAGTTTTTATTCGTTCTTCATGGTACTTATATGACAATGATCCTGTCGCCTTAAAATGGTTTAGAATTCTACTTACAGTTGAATAATGAATTTGTTTTTCTGAATGCCGTTCGTTAAAAATATCTGCAGCTTCACGCATATTTTTATAACCATCTCCACAAATTAAAACTAGTTCTGCCTTTTCAGTTAACGTTAAGAATACTCGAGGAGGCATTTGTAATTAAAAAAAAAACAGTTACTATGGAACAAACGTCTTATGGATAAGTTTAAAAAAGCTAAAAACTGCAAACTAGAAATAGATTTTCTTGTCAGTCATTTCATGGCTCCCTGCTATTTGCTTTGCTTCAATATAAGTTCAACTTGAAGCATTTTGATATATTTTTTTTTATTGAAATGTAATACATTTTTTAAAGCTTTCTATTGGCACATTATTAAAAATAAAGTACTTGCCTTGCTTAAAAATATATTTAGGGAGTTTTAAAGTTCTATTAAATATCCTTGCAACAAACTTGAAGTTGGCGAATGGCAAGAAAAATATAAATTCAGTTTAATTTTACAAATATGTTTTAATTTAAGAACAGTTGTTTAAAAGTAAGTTAGTTTTAGGTTCTTTACACAAATATAAAATTAGAACAATATAAACATGCATTATACAGGGAAAATTCAAAAATTTAAAAAAGAAACTAAAAATTTGAATAGAGGGCCATGACATGGTATTTGCGTAAAACTTTAAATTCTAAACAACGTTTCCCTATAACATTTTGTTATATTTTTTAAAATAAGGGTACTTTACTCCTAAGCAGTTTTCAATTTTTGACCTACCCTGTATACCTTTCAACTTTTAATAAAAGTAACTACTGCTAATACAGTTTGAGACCATGCACCAACTTTTATGAAGAATAAAATTTTCTGACAAATTGCAAATAAAAAGTTTTCCATTTGTTGCATACTTAATGGACCACACTGTATATTTATTTTCTTATATTACTTCATTATGTTCTTAATACCTTCGACACACTCTTTCCAATTTTCGCCATCAGAGCTGGGACGGAGCCTTTAAAAAAGGAATCGATTTACGGATCCTTATCCTCGAAGGAGTTAAATCACTAATACGAATCACCACACTCTATGGTTAGAAGAAAATTGTTTATTAAAATGTTGATCTCTGGACCTAAAAAACAACATATTTTGGTTAAAAATTACAGTTTGGGTGAAATAATAAAAATAATAATAATAATCTATTTTTCCAGAGACATTTACAATAAATGAATGGATTTCTCTAATAGACACATAATAATATCATATTTTATACATACAAATACCAAGCCTGGCAGTACACTTGGTAGTATATACACACAAACTTTAAAAACTAACTTTAAAAATATGGATTTTAGAATTATAATAAATTTCATTTAAAAAAATATTAATTTAGTATGCCGAGAAATACTCATCCAAACTATACCATTCTAAACTTATCAAGTAAGGTTGGATTCGTCTTTTAAACTTGTGTAGATTTTTAGCATCTTTATTATATACGGGCAATTAATTAAATATTTTAATTTTAAAGTATTCTGGAAATTTTTAGTTAGGTTGAATCGTCCGAATAGAACTCGCAGACTATCCCCAGACCGGGTGAAATGACTATGCACATTACTAGCTTTAGGTATTCTTGTTATATTATAAAAAATATATTTTGAAAGTTCGTCTATTAAAATCCCCAAAAGAGTAAGTATACCCAGATCTTTAAACCAGGAGCTGCCACTTGTCTTCTGAGTGATTCCGAGAATGCATCTTAAAATGTATTTCTGCACAGTGAAAACTAATTGAGCAGCCAGCGAAGAGCCCCAAAACACTATGCCCCAATAAATTCGTGATGCAATGTATGCAATATAAACTTAAAGAATTTTTCTAGTGGATACTACAAATTTTAGATTTTTAAATAAATAACAAAATTGGTTTTATTTAAAGCAAAGTAAATACTGTATCCTTTCCAGTTAAGATTCTGATCTAAGGTCGAGCTTAAAAATTTGGTAGAATCTTATCTTATAAAAGCATTATTGTTAATTTTAATATTGTCGCCCAAACATTGTTTATTTTGCGGAACATGAAATCTAAGGTATGTTGTCTTTGAGCTATTTAAATGCAAAGAATTTTTACAAAACCATTCATACAGTTTGCACATACCTGCATTACAGGAA
This sequence comes from Listronotus oregonensis, assembly GCA_019359885.1. Classification (NCBI taxonomy): domain Eukaryota; kingdom Metazoa; phylum Arthropoda; class Insecta; order Coleoptera; family Curculionidae; genus Listronotus; species Listronotus oregonensis. The sequence continues at coordinate 5,369 of JAHBCN010019633.1, forward strand.
ACCGCCAGACCTCCGCTGACGGGCGCCGTTGTAAAGTAGAATCATCCGCCTACAAAGACATTGACACTTCGTGTACCGCCGACGTTGTGTCATTAATATAATATATAAATAAGACGGGCCCCAAGACGGACTCCTGAGGAACGCCATATCAATTTTAATAACATGTCCCCCATCGGAGACTGATACAAATTGTCTTCTGTTTTTTAAAAAAGTTCAAAGCCAGTCTAGTTCTGGATCACTAATGCCATAGGACTCCAATTTACACAAAAGCAGCTCCAGGTCAACATAGTCAAATGCTCTGCTAAGATCGCAAAATATTCGAGCAGGGCATTTGCTCGCCTTCAAGTGCTTTACCAATTCCCGATAGAGGTAGTGGATTGCAGTCATTGTAAAACTTACAAAAACCAAACTAATGAGAGGTTAAAACATTGTTTGTAGAGAAATGGCTCGAGTTTTAAAAAATACATATTCAAATAGCTTAAAAAACCGATATAATTGCAACAGGCCTATAATTTTCCACAGTTATTGTATCTCCCTTTTTTAAAATGAAATAATTTTATTTAATTTTAGAATATTATGCAATTTACCTTGTTGAAATCTGAGGTATGGTATATATGTTAAGACACCAGTCAACGATTCAATCACACGCCTTAAAATTTTACCTGAGTCCTCGTCAAATCTGTGCGAATATTTGTTCTATATTTTCGCCTTTACCAAGGATATCAGTTCGTCTCCAACAAATGAAGAGAAAAACAGGCTATTGTTGACATATTTGCAAGGGGTTTTGCTACGCTTTATTCCTTTTGTGTGTTTTTTTAAAGGTTATTAATATGCAGATGTTTTAAAATTCTATATTTTTATTTCCCAAAATCAATGTGTAAAATTTGGAAATTTAAAATGGAAGATTCAAAATGGCGAATTTTGGCATTTATAAACCGATTTGCCTTAGATTCTGGATACTTATAAGGGTTTTAAAGGGTGCTAGGATAAAATTTGGAAATTAATAATCTTAGGTCAAACTTTGAAATTTTAAAGTGGCGTATTTAAAATAGCGGATTTTGAAATTTATAAACTTATTTGTGTCGAATTCACAATGTAGGGGATCGATTCCTTTTGAAATCGGATCTTAAGAAAAATGATTTCAAACTATTTTAAAAATATATAACAATCCTATTTTTTAAAGGTAATTGATTTCAGCTTTCGGATTCTTAAAAAATTAATTCCTTTTAATTTCGGTTCGAGCCGCAAACCTCATTTTTTATTTTTTATGAAAAGGGAGCTGTTATATGAAAACACAAGAAAACTGGACACCCGGTACAAAATATATGATCAAAATCTTTACTAAATATAACACAATATATGACCGAAAACTATTTTTTTTAACTTTATTGGGTATAAATATTTACTTCCAAGCAGACAAACACGATTTAAAAAGTGTCGAAAGATATTAGATAAGTTATAACTTGCTAAGATTTAAAATAAAAATAACGTTAAGTTTTCGGTAACAAACAATAATAGTGTTAATATTAAACCATGTTTTGTTAATTTAATGCATACTTAAAATAAACAAACAACATTGTTGACTAAGCTTGTGATACTCGTGTCTAAAAAAAAACTTGTTACAAAAAAATGTGTAAATGTGATAATAAGTGTAGAAAATTATATAACATATGCTTACATAACACACTTGTAAGAACTGGCACTTAAGAAGTAGGAACTTGTATCTGGATTTAACGGGATGTTAATAAGGTGTTAAATATTTATTTTAAATAAATTTGTTTCTTTTGCCTTTATTAAAAAAAAAACAAACAACTCTATATAAAATGTACTTTGTATCTCTCACTACTCTGTAGCCTCTATAAATATTATTATAAAAAATAGATCAACAAGCCGCAAACCTCATCTTTTTATCTTTTATGCTAAGGGAGCTGGTATATGAAAATACAAGGAAACTGTACAAAATATGTAATAAAAATATTTACTAAACATAATACAACATATGGCAAGAAACTGATTTTTCTTTAAAACTTTATTGAATAGGACCACTTTTGATACTGGTATTTACTGTAAAATACTTTTATAAAAAATACAGGTACTATTTTTAATATGCAATATATTTATAATGAACACATTTTACATTTTTATCAAAAATTTTAACAATTGTTCATAAGTTCTCATTTTATTCACAAAAATTTTAATCGTGATGTTAATAGCTGTAATACGAGAAATCTTTATGGAAAACTAATAATAAATATCTAGAAGTAAAACAATCAGTTTTACTGGTTAAAATTTCCTTCATAATCTGTATGTTTTTCATTTCTTTACGATTTTTTTGAAACATTAATTCTTTATGCAAAGTACAATAAACACAAATATATACATTTTAACAAAGTCTAAACCTTTAGTTGGCAAGAAAAGGACTCCAAGGAAAAATTAAATTTTCAGGCACGTCGGAGTAGCGGCTGTTAAGTGTCACTGCTCGAAACTTTTTACTGGAAATACCTGCGAGACTCCGGTGGAACCAGGCAGCGCTAAAGGTAAAGTGTTTTTTATGTCTATTAGGGTGTAATAGAGTGAAATGGCAAAAACTATTGGATATTTTCGTCGAAATAAAAAGGAGAAAAGCATCCTCTGACAATATGTAGTTGCCTTACAGATTTAAGTAAGCTTCGCTATATTTATTAAATAATAAAAAAGAACTCTAGAAACGCAAGGGATATTTTAGCCTTTTTTAATAGTGCTTATTAATGTACAAAACACATCTAGCTTGGCTTTTTAATTTTGGTATTGTAAAGTTATATATATATATATATATATATATATATATATATATATATATATATATATATATATTTTTTTATTATATATATATATATATATATATATATATATATATATATATATATATATATATATATATATATATATATATATATATATATATATATATATATTATATATATATATATATATAAAAAAACAAATTTGATTTAGTTATCACATTAAAGATTAGTATTTAAATATCTTATAATTAAATGGCTCTGATCTATACGTTATATTCAACATACTTATTGCAAAACAATTTTTATATATCTGGGTTATCTGCAAAAAAGTTAGACGTGAGAAAAGTACTCATTACACTACAGTGCGTTAATTAACACTTAGTAAAATACGTAGTCTAATGTTAAAAGTCTCGTCTAACATATATTGTATTTAAGGGCATAGCCAGGATTGTTTATAAGGGGGGGGCAGACAAAGAAAATCCTGAAATATATTGTTTGTTTTGTTTGTTGTTTTTACCATATGACTTTTACATGAGCAGTGTAGGTAGTAATTAAAAAAATATATATAAAAATCAGAAATAGCTTGAATAAATTCGAGCGAAGACCATAGATAACTTAACTTTAGATATGTACGCTAGCGTGCACTAAACAAACAATGAGGTTATCCAGCATGCGTATTTAAAATAAAGGACCAGTGCTGGACTTAGAAAACCTTTAAATCATTAAATAATTTATATTCATAAAATATATTTCCAATTTTGATGTTTAAAGTGACACTTTTCAAAACTCATTGACGTTGTCAAATATCTTAGTTTTCATAACTAGTTACAAAAAGTAGATTTTTCGCAACAGGTGATGAAAAGTAAGATATTTGACAACGTCAATGAGTTTTAAAAAGTTTTTTATATATTAAACCTAAATTAAAAAGAACAATATTTTATATTCAAAATTAAAAAAAATATCCTCTAAAACGCGTTAGAAAACACTATTTTTTATAATTTACATTCTTTTGCTCTGCTCGTTACGAAAACAGTGCTTTTCCCAACTGGCTGCCCAAATAACTTTACTTAACTAGAAACCGATTTTTTTTATTTTGCATTTCTATGCATATAATATGTTAGGTGGTAAAATACAATAAGGTAACAAAATTAATATTACAAAATTTGAAAAGCTAAAAATACAAGCTAATAAAAAAGAGGGTTTGTTTCAAGACCCAGTCTTTGTTCTGCCGTAAAACGGTTTTAAAACTGTTAAAATCGATTAAACGCATAAGTGTCTACTTTACACGGTTTTATGTCAGTTCAGAAATGACCAAGTTTAAAGGCTTTCCGTATATTTAAAGGGTTCTACTTTCTTTGGAGATCAGTAAAGGGATCGTGTAATACACTATCACCTATCGGTTAGGAATGAGTTTATTTGACTGGACTTGCATATGGCCGTACAATAATTGTTTTTTTTTGCGTGATTGGAACATATAAACAGAAGAAAAACAATGTTGGTACAAATTGTATTTATGCAAAACGAGCATACATTTACTGGAGGCAGCCTTAAGCCGTTCATGGATAAGCTTGAGTGATGATAGGTAAAATATATATACCAGGGTATATATATATATATATATATATATATATATATATATATATATATATATATATATATATATATATATATATATATTATATATATATATATATATATTATTATATATATATATATATATATTATATATATTATATATATATACATATATAGTACGAGCTGCCGGCGACAAACGTGTAAATAAAATCGGTCTGCTGGTCCGTTCTGCGCCTGATTTAAGACCCTAAGCGATGACTACCACAACAGCGCTCGGACACATTTTTTCGCCCATAAAATCTAACTTTTGAACTGCGCATCTGATACCCTTTGCCGGTCCATATAAAGGTTAGTGGCGGCGACCAATGAAGGCGCACAACATTGGCTGATCAGTTGTCTCCCCTCTCACCCCGCATCCCGCCCATCCGCTCCGCTCCTATGTCTATTTTAGTTAGGGTTCTTTACTATTTTTTTTTAAGTTCTTTTGGGTTTTTACAAAACGTTATATGATTCATTTTGTTATAACAAAAAAAAACTACGCTACCCTTGCCGTTATAAGTGACATTTTTTAGAGTAAGAAATGATGTAAAAAATTATATTAGAGATCACATTACGTATAGTTACATTTCACAAGCCAGCCTTCAAGCCTGTTAGTTTCTTAAGTCTTATAAGAAGCGTCGCAAGTTATGAAGCTTGTCCGAAATACAGTTTACCAGCGAACGACCGCTTTTCTAAGGGGGGGCAGCTGCAATAACCTGCAAAAATAAAATAAACCCTGCCATCTTTATTGACGTTGCATTAAAGATATTTAATAAATATACAAAGCACTCATGATAGGTTTACTCTTAGGCCGAAACTGTACCTAGATTATAAAATATTATTAAATATTTTTCTTAATATAAAATAAAACAATTTTTATTATAATGTTGCCTATAACATGTTAACTTATCTAAGGTAAGTCTTAAATAACTATAATTTTTTTGTTTTTGGTTTATTAAAATATTTTATAAGTAATGTGAAATAAACACAGTGTGTTTCACAAGTAACCTAAAATATTTAAAAGGGTAATTGCTTAAGTCTTTTTGTAAAAAAAAGTTTATAATAACATTTTTCGTAAAATATCTTTTTTTTTTAATAGAGGATGTTAATGATTTTTTTTTCGGTTGGTTGTAATAATCGGGTAATCTTATTTTTTTAAGATAAATATTTACAAGATTGATTGAAGTGTAGATTTTAATGTAAATTAACATGTAATAGCTTTACAAGGGGCGTGCGCGTAGGCACTAATATAATAACCAGTTACAATGATCGAAAGCAAAAATTATTTATAAAAAAAACCTACCAAAAGAAAAAAAAATGAGAAGCTGTTATAATTGGAAACAACCAAAATGTATTTAGCAAGGGTAGCATCGACAGTTTGAATATGGCAGCAGTTGCTGAACCGTGAAAAATCGGTTAAGCTTCGATGAACAACGGATAGTAAATAAGTCGTAGCTTTTGAGAATAGTTTTTACTTATTACTTGAAGAGGGTTGGAGAAACATCACTAATCGAAACGTTGTGAATCAATTAACAAATAAAGATAACAATGGATGCCTAATAATTTGCTGTTATTGATACACGACTTAATGACCTATTCTACGATAAATACGTTAAGGTCAAAGTAAAATTTAAGTTTACAATTAATTTAAAGGCTAAAGGTCACAATAGGTTTTTAAGTCGCAACAATTTGTGAAAAGAATCATTTAAGTTTGCGAATTTCTATAAAAACATTGTTACGTTGAAATTACAGGCAGTAGAAGTTCTTCAATATATTACTATGTCACAGTGGACGCCAAGAGTTCATATGGCTAACGAAATTGGCGTATTTATTGCTGTCATTTATAACCTAGACGACAAAATAGACAAATTTGTTGCCGGCATAGAAAAAATTTTGAACATAATTCCAATCCCTGTTTGAAATCCTGGATTCGAGAATAAAGAAATGTACAAAAACAACGTTACAAAGTGACGTTGCATTTTTGGATTTCCAGCAATGTGATGTGTATCACATATGCTGAAGACAAGGATAATTTGGGATGTGTTCAAGCGTTAATACATAGCAACTATGAAACCCCCGGGTATCCTGTGATTCTACAATTAAGTAAAAAACAGACAAAAAGGCAGGAAAAATGACCACATTTAAAAAAATAGGTTTTTTAGGGTGGCTATATTGTTTTAAAAGCTTATTTGTTATTTTTGTGTTTGGTAAGTGGTAGAGGAGCTTTTCCTCGCCTGAGGCGGTACCACCCCACTTGCCCTTTAAAGGACTCGTAAGTCTTACAGGTGTTATAGGAGTTTGAGTTTTGGGCGAGTGAGCCGTTTTCCTCTTCTTTTTTCTTTTCCTTTTCAGTTTTTTTTTTTTTTACCATGATAAAATTTGAAAGTAATGATAATGGCAACCCGAAGGTAAAGTATTCCAGAGGTAAAATATCCCTTCATTCGCTGCTAGGTTTCTAACCTCGAATCGGGAATGGCTAGGTTTTACAAAAAATGTCACACAAGGCAGGGCAACCGAAAATTTGCAATCAGCAACTCGCTCACCAAAAATTATGGAATTACCTACTGTCCTGGGGTCCCCCCATAATTCTAACCCCTAGTTTTTTTTTTAATTTTCCCCCGAACTTTACAAAGCATCAGTAACAGCTCTCCTTGGTCACTTAGATCATGGTTTGGTCACCGTATAATACTTAATCTTCTAAGGCAACTAAACGCGTGCCAAATGAACCGTCTGGCACTACAACTCGGCCGACTGGGTTCTGAGAATTTCTTTGCCCCCCTACCTTGGGATCCTACCTGCTTTTCTACTCACGATCCTTTCAAAATATGAAACAAATTACCGTAAGAATTCAACTAACATTGAGACCTTATTCCCCATACCAAAAAAACCATAACACTTTAAGTCAAACCGTTTTTCAATTCTGTAATAAAGCCAGACTTTTAAAAATTTAAGACCACAAAATTTTTTCAAAACCCTAGTCCCGAAAATCGAGAGACTATTTTCCAAACAATTTGCTGCAAATTCTATTCTTGATCCTCCGTTAATCTTTCTTTACGCCACGGGCATTTTTCCGAGAGGTGGAGAGTTGCACGTATACAACCTGTCCCAAAATGAATGCAAAACCCTTTCTTCTAACTATCACGTTTTCTTCTTTCTGTTGTTTGCAAAGTAATGGAAAAATTCAACAATTCTGGAAAAACACATGATAGGCAGTATGAATTCCGTCACAGAAGATTCACAGCAGACTTTTTCCTTTTCTACACAACTGGAACAAGTCCCTTGAGTTTTCGGTGAATCCCAGATCATTTCTTGACGTATCCAAAGCTTTTGGTCTTGTTGATGGACTGCTTCCTTCTAGGGGTTTTTCACCTAACATTGCTTTGGCTCTCCAGTTTTCTTTCTAATTGACGTATATCAGTTATTGTAAGGTTCAATCTTTCAGCTTTTACCAAATTAAAGCGGGGCCCTAGGGCTCAGTACTGGCAGCTACTCGTTTCTTTTATACATTAAGATCTTCCCCTTCCCACAATCAATCCCATTTATAGTTTTGCTGAAGATAGCACCTCTACTCTAACATTCAATTTCTCAAGCCAGTAGATACCCCGATTTGGAAAACCAAGGTATGTCAATAAGGATGTTCTCTCACAAGACCTCAAACTTATCTTAGATTGGGGCCAAAAATTTTTTTAGTTTAATGCCTCCAAGAAAGTCATGTTCGTTGTCGCGGAAAAAGTTGGAATCTTATCCTTACATATGAGCGGCCAAGTTCTGCAGAACAAATATCGTTTAACCTTGTGGGCGTAACTTTTAGAATAACCTCAACTGACCAAAAACATTACATATAGACTAAAAGTTCAAAAAACCCTTTAGAGAAAGTATTCCTTTTTTTATCTGTATATTCTGTATGTATCCCAAATCAGACCCTTTTTAGAATATTGTTCTCGTGTCTGGGGAATGGCTCTCCTACAACACTTAGCATTCAGGACCATTTAAAGAAGAGCTGTTTCTGTTATTACTGATCCCACGCTTACAGACAAGCTTTCTCCTCTTGCCCTCGTCGATGTAAGGATCTGTCGCTCTTCTATAAGTATTTTTAGGCTTCTGCCAGAGGATTGGATAAATTCTCCTCTGTCAGTCCCAACCGAGCCACACGTAGTGCAACTTTCATGATCCTTTTACAGTTCAACTAGAGATGCCCCAAACTTTCGCTTTCTTCGTTCCTTCATCCCTAGAGTGTCCAGAATATGGAACCTGCTACCCGCAAAGTTTTTCCTTCTCCTTTCAGTCCCAAATATTTAAGTCTTGGTGAACAAACTCCTCCCACCACATTTAAGAACCCCCCCCTACGTTAGTACTTAGACCTGCTTCGTGGACTGTCCAAAAATGATTGTTTTGGTTAAAGTGGTTTCCAAATATTTTTAATATCTTAAGACCTTTACTAAAACAATGGTGTTGGTTAAGAACTGTGCTTCCTTGAATTTTTTTCGTCTATTCTGCGCCAGGTGTATGTATGTTTTAAGCACCTGACCAACTATAAAATTTCTGGAACCCCAAAAATGACCAAAATTTTTTTTTTTTGTCTTGTACATTTTCAAAGTTTTTAATCCGTACTTCTAATGGTCTTTTGTTTAAACATTTAGTTGCCACATTCCATAAAATTTTTTAATGCAGTTTTTTGATCCTTAAGGCTTTCTGGTTAATTTTTCGTTGGGAAGCCCAAAGATTCATTGAATTAAACTTGTTGATATTTAAATCTTTAGATTTTTATTTTCTCAAAATGCCCTTTGACATTATAAAGTTAAGCTTTGTCGCTTTTTATTTTAACTAATTTATTGTTTTCTAAAAAAATATTAAGTAAATATTGGTTGGCCACAGTAATAAAACGTTTTTGTTTTAGGGCTATGAAATAAAATTGTCTAAGATTTGCATTCTGTTTTATTTTCCCAAAAATGCACATAAACCGAAAGATTTTAAATTAAAAACTTTGAAATACGTTTTTAGATAGTCTAAATTTTCTTTCTTTACTTGCCTTACAATAAAATATAACTTCATAATGCCCATTTATGCGTAATTGTTAATATCATGTTTTGAGATATATTTTAATCCGTATTGAGGCTTCAAAAGTAAGCAAAGCAATTGACTATTAAACGAGAAAGTTTTTTCTGAAATAAAACATAAGTTAAAAGTTGTTAAACCCTAAACTACAAATAGTTAAAATGGGAAAATTCAGGGGGCCCCAATGGATATTTTAACAAGGCGAGCTTTTTAAAAAGAATAATACTTGCTAAACCGTAAGTAAGTCAAAACACATTTAAAAAAAAAGGAACTCGATCTTTAAAAATTTAGATTCTTGGGATAGAGACATAAAATGTTTGAATTTATAGAAAATTAAAATATTTTTTAATATCCTTATAATTGGACTTTAAATAAATCAAACTTTTTTTTTAAATTTTTGTTTTCCTAATACCTAATTGGGTTTTTTCAACCCATCGATCATACCTTTAATAAAATGTAATTTGATACATTTTAAAATCCTAAAGTAGTTAAGCACTTTTTCAGTATGTGCATAAATCCTTAAGGTAAAAAAATTTGTTTGTTTCTAAAATTGATAAATAAAAAGCATTTTTAATCAGCTAGCAGAAATAGTAAATATGTCGTTTTATTTGTATACCAATTTTCATCAGTTTCGAATGTAATATATCTTATATTACTTTTGAATACTGATTTACTTTTTTTAAAAAACCCTAAAAATTTTTTTTAGCAATAAGCTACCAAGGGTCTACAAAACTTTATAACATTTAAGCTTTAAGAACGGTCCAAAATTTTTTTTTTCCAATTTTAGTTCATAGAAACATCAGTTTCGGCTGTAATATACTTATTTACTTTGAATACGAGTTTATTTTCTAATTTAAAACCAAAAAAAATTTTTTTTTTTAGCAATAAGTCTACCAAGGGTCTATGTAAATTTCTAACATTTAAGCTTTAAGGAGGTCCAAATTTTTTTTTTACCAATTTTAGTTACATAGAAAGGTTTCGGGTGTAATATATCTAACATTACTTTTAAATATTGAGTTTTTTTACTAAAACTGGTAGAAAAATTTTTTTT
>JAHBCN010019634.1:0-15770 GCA_019359885.1 Listronotus oregonensis
TAACTGAGTGCGCTCCACAAGGAGGATCTCACCCTTAGTTTGGGTTTTTTTTTTGCTGCGCCATACTTTTAAAAGTTGGGGTAACATATCTGTGTTGGAAAACAGACACAATATGGGGACCACCGGCTTAACGTGCCTTCCGAAGCACAGGAAGGGTTTACTGGGAAAAAAAATACAAAGGGGTTTTCCCCATTCCCTTTTTTGTGGGACGAGCAAAAAAAAACCAATGGTTAAGGGGGATTCAACCCCCGGGGTTACAAGGGAGAGGATTCTTTTTTTTTTTTTTAAACAGCTTTATTATTACAATTAATTTATACATTTTTAAATCACTAAATATTATTTGTTTTTTTTTTTCCCAGGGTAGGACCCAGCCGTTGTGATCAACCCCGGGCCGGGAAGAAAAGAGGCGTCATGGGGTTAAACAATTGCTAATTGATTAGCTAACATTGTTCCGTGAATTTACAATGGATTGAACATTTTTTTTTTAAAGAAAATTAAAAAATTTTGCATATTTGATGAGTTAAAATGTTTTTTTTTTGGAAAAATTTAAAAAAAAAAAACCAGTTTAAATTTCAGGTACAGATGGGGGAAATGGTTATTATTAGATTCGTTTTTTTTTTTCATTCTTCATGCATTCTTTCTTTTACACCTATTAAAAACTTCATATTTTTATAGCGGGTTTTTGTTTTTTTTTAGAGGGATTAGGTAGTGGTTTTGGGGGTAAAGCGGTATCGGTAAAATAGGTTTGTGTTTAGGGTTGTCGTTTATTCGGGTATTAGTCATTTCTTGTTAGTCTGGTTTTTGGGTTTTGTGTTAAAAATTTTTCGGCGTTTGTCTGTAAGATTGTTAATTGTGGGGATTTGGCTTGTGCATCTTAAAACCCCGGACTCCCGGATATTTTTTTTGAAACGGATCTTGAATTTTTGTCGCATGCGTAAAAAAATGCTGGGGAGGCAAGGATTACTGGTTTCAATTTGTTTATATAAGATGAGTTTAAGGGTGATAGAGGGATCGGGGGGAGGATGGAAATAGCGCCTGTTGGGTGGGAATGCTTATGCAACGCAGGTTTATGGGAAAATTTACCCTTTGGGTTTTAGCCCGCCTAAGTATTTAATTTTTTTGGGGTAAAGTTTTGGGGCCCTGCAGATATTTGTAGTTTGTTATTTGTGTGTTTGCGTGTTCAATGGATTCGCTTTTTATTGTTTATTTTTTTTCCTTTCATAATCGGGAGAAGGGGTTTAAGTGGTATTAATGTGGGTTTTGACATTGCCGAGAATGAGCTGGGTATCCAGGCATCTACAAATAGTGCCAGGTTAGAGATGGTATTTGGGGGTATCGGATAGGTAAAGGTTAAAAATTTTTGGGCTGGAGCCCGCGGTACTCCGATTTTTCTTTTGAGGGTATGAATTCCAATTTTTCCCAAAATGATCCCTGAATATATGGATTAGGGGGGTAATGTTGGGGTACTCGTGTATTTTAAATTTCCAAAGGGCCCCCCTCAGAACAAAACCCTTTTGGGATGTCCATGGCAAGCAAACAGTGGTTTTTGATGAACTTATTTATGATGGTATTAAATTGCTCCAAAAACCGGGCGCGACCCCCGGGGAATCCATTTTGTTTTCTGGCACTCGGCCTCAAAGGGTGTTTCAGTGCACTTAAAATTGTTTTTCTATTTCTCGGGGCGTTTAATAGGGGTAGACCTGTATGAAGCCGGAAATTAAGGGTCTTTGCCCGATTTTAATATGGCACACAACCATGTTTCCCGCTCCCAGGGAAATGTTGAGTAGTATTGTTGCATTTATGATATACAGCAATTGGATGAATGCTTTTCTGGGCAGGTTTTTAAGCAAAATGTTGGCAATTCTGGTGCCTTGTTATTAGGTAAATGTTTAATTATATTAGATAGTTTTGGGTTTTTGCAGTATTCTGGTTAAGACTGGGGGGGGGGGGTGGGGTTTTTTTTTGGGAAAAAAGGTCTTGCGCTTGTCGGGTAATGTCGTTCTGTTCGTTTTTGTGTGGGTGTGCCGCTGCACACGCTGGCTAAGTAGTCCGGTGTTTCGGATTTTTTCGTCTGCTTGTGGGGTGTTAGGTGACAGGGAGGGGGTTTTGTTGTGGGTTTTTGAGACGTCTGTGGTTTCCAGAGAGAATTGCCCTTTTGTTGACAATCCTCCCCAGTACTTGACCATGCGTCGTTTTTTATAATAATCTTTTCTTGGTTTGTGTTTTGTGGGTTTCCCTAAATCTTATGGTCTGTTCTCTGTTTTGTCTTTGCCATTTTTTCCTGATTTTGTTTTTAAATTTAATTAGGTCTAGTATTTCTTGTGACAATCTGTCTTCTTTTTAAATATAAATAAATAATGTATTTATTTAGCACCTGGCTATTATTACACAACTTTACAATTAAGTCATTAAAATTTTATAAAAAGTTAATTTTTGTAATTACATTTTTTCTTAATCTAAACATTTCCAATTATCAGCCTATCTAAATAAAGTCTTTTAACTTTCTTTGTAAACATTTTTAAATTTAATGTTTTTAGTTCCGTTGGCAGAGCATTAAATAGCCTAAGACCATTTCCAAATAAATATTTTTTGCATGTATGTGCTTCGTTCAAATGGAATTTCAAAATTGTCCCTTTGAGCGTACATTGTAAGAATGGATAGAAGATATCATTAAATAATTTTCAAGATAAGGAGGCATTAAATTATTTTTAGTTTTAAAAACCATTATAATGTTAGACATTTCTATGCTCTGCCATACTGTAAGCCAACCCAACGATTTTAACATTTCCTTTTTTTGGTGTATTTTACACCCAAAATAATTCCATTATTTATTCTGCAACAATTAAACGATTAACTTTATCTTTATTACATGCTAACAACAAGGAGTTACAATAGTTAAATTTTGGATAAATTATTGTATTATAAATTAACAATTTAGTCCCTTGGCTTAAGTTCTGAGATATTCTAAAAAAAAACCCACTTTTTTTTCATTTTTTAAAATAAATTCAATATGTGCAGAAAACTTCAGTTGAGGGGCAAAATTACACCCAAAACTTCATTTCATTTACCATATCAATCTTATCGGTGTTAATATAAATATTATAATTTTTCTCAAAAAACGCTCTACATTTTTAATTTTACCAAAAATAATATATTTTGTTTTTTTAGAATTTAATTTTAGTTTATTTATACAAAGCCAATCAAAGGGGAGGAGTTCCAAATTAATATCATTAACAAATTTTATCCAAATTTTTTCCTTTTTACTGAGAAGCGTGTCGTCCGCAAATAAACTCAAGTCAGCCTTTTAAAGATTTTGTGCATATCATTTATGTAAATTATAAACAAAAGCGGAAACGCTTCCCCGGGCACCCATCGTTTCTAATGGGTTCCGACACAACTCCATTTATTTTTTTTCTATGGTACCTATCAGTTAAATAATTTTTAATCCACCCTTTTAAAACACAAGATGACACTCCGTAATTTTCAAGCTTTTTTAATAGATACTCACTATTTATGGTCTCAAACGCCCGCAAGGTCTACAAAAACACCAATGACAACATTATACCGATGTCTTTACGCCACCTCGTACACATATTGTCCGATTCGCAATGGCCAATCCCGAAAACCGGACTGCCCAAAAAAAAAGATAAGGTTTTTTTTTTCAAAGTATGCACGAAGTTGCCAGACACCACAATTTCTATAACTTTATCAGCCGGGAAAGGGAAGGGGATAGGTCTCATCTTTTTGGTCCTGTTGATTGTACTTTGGGTATTGGCACAATCACACTTTTTTTTGTTTTCTTTGGGACCCTGCCCGTCGACGGGGTTTTAAACCCAAAAAATGAAGCAATGGATAGCCAACCTGATCAAAAATATTCTTTAAAACCCTTATATTACAGATTTCATCAGATGTCGATTTATTCTCTAGACCCATTATTACTTTTCAACTGAAAAGTTGACTAAGTTAAAACTTTCAATTTTTTCCTCTCCAGCATCACCAATGCTATAATTTAAATCATTAGTTTGATTTGGAATACTTTGTACTATCTCGTTATATTTCTGCATAAAAGTTGTTAAAGTTTAAAGGTCCCGTATTATGTGGAAAAGATATATTCTCAAATATAGTTTCATTATACTTATCACCACCCACTAATTTCTTTAAAGTCACATTTTTTTACTGTCCCCCTTACATCTGTCTATTTTTTTTCATAATATGCACTTTTCTTCTAATTGTAGACACCACTTTAAAAGATACGAGACCGGTTGTTCGGTCTTGGTCTTGGTCTTGCAGCAAGACCGGGCCGAAAGTGCCTTTTTGCTTGCAAGACCAAGCCCCGGCCCCGGGGGGGTATGCAAGACCAAGACCAAGACCAAGACCAGGGGTGCAAGCCCAGCAAGACCGACCCAAACCTGAAGACTCTTGCTTTTTTTGTCTTTTTTTTAAATTTTAAAATTTTAATTTTTATATTCAATATAGGGGGGTATTTCATACAGACATAAAAAAAATGTGTCGAGATTTTTTAAAAAGGCGATTATTTTATGAGTAACGGTTTTTTTTTAATAAAATAAAATTTAAAAATCGATCACTTCGTTTTTTAAAAAATTTTTCTAAAAGTTTAACTAGTAGATTCGGAACATGTTTCAAAATAATAAGATTTGACTCAAAGGCCCCACAAAGCTCGATATCCCCAAAACCGTTTACGACAGGGAAAAATAAAAGTACAAAAAATTCCCCATTCCAATTTTTTTTTTTTAAATTAGCTATCTAGTGATGCCACTTACTGGATAAAAAAATTTTTAAAATCCGGGGAAAACATTTTTTTTTGTGCCAACTGTAAAAAGTGGCATCATTAGATTTCTCCTTTACACTAAGAATAAATGTAAAAGTGATGGTTTAATAAAAAATATATTTGTCATTTTCTATAGGAATTTTTAAAATAAATGTTTTTTAAATTTCACTTTCGGTTTAGAGGGGAAAAATAAAAAAAATACCAAAAGTATAATAAAAGGGGCTTTTTGTCAAAACCAAAAAAAGATATAAAAAAAACCATCTACGTCGACATGGTACCTATATGACGAAAAAATTTTTTCCCGCATAATATACGGGGGAAACGTTTTTTTTTAAAAGAATGTTTTCTATAATTTTTTCTATTTTAGGTTAAAAGAAAAAAAAAAGGAAGTTTTTTAAAGGGTTTCATTTTTTGAAAAATTCTGAAAAAAAAAATAATTTTACATTTTATCCCTTTTTTTTTAAATTTTTTTTTTATATTCATTTTTTAAAAAAAACGGTTGCGGATATATCGATCTTTGCCCCCTATCGAGCCACCTTGTATATGCAGAATGTTTATAAAGTTTTTGTAAAAATTTACGGCAAACGTTTGACTAATTTGAACATAGAAGATTGAACTAAAAAAAATTTCAAATACCTTTTTTTTTAAATTGAAACCAATGTTTACATATCCAAGAATCATTTTCCCCCAATTTTTCATCTGGTTTTTAAAATTTAAAAATTTTTTTTTTCCCTCAAAGTACTCAGTATTGCAATTTTATATGCTTCTTCAAAGAAAATTTAAATATTTCCCATCACTAAAATGAATTCTATAAATAAATAAACCCCCCCATTTAAAATATCCTTTTTTTCCAAAAAAATTTTAAAAGTACTGAAAATTTTAAAATTGGATATTTTAAAATTTTAAAGCAAAAAAAAAAAGTCTTATTTTTATTTATTTAAAGTATTAAAAAATATATATATTTTATTAAAGATTGCTTAGTTTTAAAATTTTTTTATCAAAAAAAAAAGAAAGCAAAAAAAGACCAAGACCAAGACCGGGTGGGGCAAGACCAAAAAGACCAAGACCAAGAAAAGAACCCTTCCCTTTTTTTACCAAAAACCCAAAACCAGACTTGCAAGACCAAGACCAAGACCAAGAATAGCCCGGTCTTGGGGGTTTTGGCTTGGGTTTTTCATCACTACCCACTTTATTTCGTTTATTTTTGTAATCCACCCAATCATCCTCCCCTTTTTTTAGCAAAAAAACTTTTTGGGGAAAATTCCTTTCATTTTGGACTTGTACCACGTTCCCCTTTTTATCCATGGGTTTTCGCAGAAAATTTTCCTCTCAAAAGGGCAACTCTATTTCACTGTTTTTCCTAATATTATTCATAAAACTGGTATAAATATTGTCCCAAAATAGAAGTGTAGTTCCAGTCTTTTTTTAATTAAACAAAAATTAATTTGATGCATGTTCTCTCATTTAAATTTCTTCAGTTTTCTGTCTCTCTCTCTAGGGAAGTATTCATGGCTAGACAGAATCCTATTGTTGTATGATCAGACAGTTGGGGAAAACCCTCTTTTTTGAATTGGTAATCATTTGTAAATATAAGATCTATGAGCGATTCTGTGTTAGGTGTCACCCAAAAGGGACTTTCAACTATCTGTTTCAATCCCGCGTCTTTCTAATTTGTTCAAGCTTTTTTTTTTACTTAAACTTCCTATTCCAAGAGTTAAATTCCCCCAATTTATTAGCTTTTTGTCTTGTTCCCCCCCTATCATTAAAAGGCATCTTCCAACATTTTTAATAATAGGCCCTTTTTTTCCTTTGGGGAGAACGGTACAGCGAACCAATAATTATATTTTCACTTTAAAGAGTTTTTCCCAAGTTTTTTCCAAAAATCCCCGCTATTTTTTTTCGTTCTTAATTACGTTAGCAGGGATATTTTAATATATCACAACACCCGGTATGTCGACTATTAGAAAAAAACAAAATGTTTATAGCCAATTATTGAAAATTCACTATCCTGAAAACTTTCTGTGATATGCTTTCAGTTAAGAAAAAAATAAGGGAGCTTTTTTGGGGTTAAATTTTTTTATTTGTATCATCTTATTGTTGCATAAACCCTGTTTTATTCACGAAAGGGGGGAAATTCTTCTTTTCTTAAGATTGGTTGCTATTCATCTTAATTTTTTGTTTGCATCTTTCTAATTTTTTTTGATATGCCTTGCCCCCCTATGAAATACTGTGTGAAAAAAATCGATTTGGGGGAATTTCCCCAAACCCCTCACTTGCATGTTTTTTTTTGGGCCCCTTTGGTTGGGATTACAGTTTTTTACTTCGTGGTCACCACTACATTTTGGACAGACATGATTGGCTTGGCGACTTTTTCCAAAATATGCCCATACCTCCAACATTTGAAACATTTAAGACACTTACAAATCCGTATACTGGAAAATACCCAGCCCTTTTAAGAAATTCTCCTACTGTCATAAAAAAAATTGAAAAAAAATTTGTTGACGCTTCCAATATTTTTTTTTAACGATTTTCCCTTAGGGACATACTTTTTTTTAAAATTAATTTCCATATCTTCATTAATTACTTGTTGCCTTTTTTTTTAATTTTTCCAAAAAAATTTAAGGAAAACCCAAATCACAATTGGTACCCCGACAATAATAACCCCTTTGGGTTTTTAAATTTTGGATTTTTATTTCATATTCTTTTTCTAAAAAATTTTTTTGGCAAACTTCTTGCTTCTCTAAAGAATCCTGACTATCGCCTCGATTCGCACTCTTCCCAGACTGGCCTTTTAAAATTTTTTTTACATTAACAGCGATCCTTTCCCCCGGTTAATTCTTTCCAAAATTCGATTTTTTTTTTACCTGACTATTTTAAAAAGGGATTTTTTTTGGTTTTTTTAAATTAAGGGGGTTTTTACTTTTTTTCCCCTTCACCCCCCTGTCTTGTTTATGTTATTATCACCAGATTTTACAGCGTTTAAACATTCTGCAGTCTTTTTTTGGAAATTTTCCCTTTTTTTTTAAAGATGTTTTTTTTCGGACCCATTTTAAGATTATCTTTTTAAAGATAGGAAAAAACTCTCACAAAAAAACCCAAATTTTCACTATCGGAAAACTTTGTTTATGTTATCTCTTATTCCTACACAAAAAGTATGAAAACTTTCTCCGCATTTTAATACATTTTTTTTTTTTTACTATTTACGACAAAATTTCAAAAAGGAGCACGTCCGATCACAAGACATGCTGCCGTTAAACTTGGTTTGTGTCTTATTTTTTGTCCTACTCTGTCTCGTGCGTACTGTATGTTTAATGTAAATTCTTCAGCTTTTTTTTTCTGTTCTAGTTCTGTTTGTATGTTGGTGTTTAGGGGGTCCTGTTTGATATTTGTTTTTTGAAATTTGTCCAGTTTGTGTTTTTGTAAATCCAAGTAGTTGGATTTTTCTTTCTATGTTTATTTTCCAGTCTAATATTAGTGGGAGATGATCAGGGGGGAAATTCTTTGATTTGTAAGTCAGGTAGTTCTAGTATGTTTTTATTAAGTACTAAGTCTATGTATGTGGGTGTCATTTGGTTTGTGGGATAATGGGAGGGGGTTATAGGTGATAATATTTGTATACTATGATTTGTGGAGAAATCGTGTACCAGGTGTCCGTTCCTGTTGTTTCTGCGATTTCTCCACAAAACATGTCTAGCGTTTAAGTCTGCCAGTATAGTACTTGGTTACCTTGTTGAAAGATCGCCTCAAGATCTGCGTTATTCATTCTTAGGTATGGTTTAGCATAACCCACGGTTATTATTATATTATTTGTTAATTTAACGCTTGTATGTTCAATTTGCGAGATTACTGGTGGTAAATATGTATGTGGTATTGTATTTTTGATGATAATTGCCACGCCCCCACCTCTGTTATTTCTGTTTTTTCTATGAATGGTGTAACCGCGGATCTTGAGTCGATCTTCCGGGTTTAGTTTGGTTTCGTTTACTGTTAGTATATCTATTTTATAGCTATTTAAAAAATATATTAACTCGCCTAATTTGTCCTTAATTCCGTTAGCATTCCAAAGTACAATTCTGAGCATTTATATATCATATGAGTTTATTTTATCTGTAATAAAGTCTAAAATAGCTGAAAATCTGCCTATTTTGTCTGATTGTTTACCGACATATTGGGCAAAATCTTTTATTAATCGTATTATTTCAGAAATATTAAATTGTTTATTAAAATGTTCAATACATTAAAGTTCACTCACACTGTTATCGGCTCCTCCTGTGCATCGGTTGTGGGGGGCCCTTTTGGTCTGGCCCCTCCCAGCGGCGGAAAAGTCTTCTTCGTCGAGTTCGTCTTGGATTTGGTCTGGTCTTTGGGCTGTTGTGGCTCGTCCGGGGTTGGGGGTTGGCAATTTCGGGGTTGGGTCTGCTCCGGGGGCACTTGCCTTGCCCTGTGTTGAGGCACTTGCCCTGCCGTTTCTTTCCCACGGGTTGTTTGTTGGTAGCGGTGCTTGGATGAATGTCATTGTTGCTTTTCTTTCATTTTCTCGCAGTTTGTCACGTTTGTATATGTAGACGGGGCATCTTGCATCGGTCGCTTTGTGTTGCTGGCTGCAGTTTGCACATTTTGTAGTGTTGCTTGTGCATTGCGCTGCTTTATGGTTTTCGGCACAGTTTTCACATGTTATGGCTCGGTGGCAGTTAGTTTGAGAGTGGCCCCATTGAAAAACAGCGTTTGCACTGTATTATTTCCCTTGTTTGGTGGCCCCTTTTCCCACGTGCCTGACATTGCTTAGGTATTTGTTTTTTTTGCAGCGTTGTGATTTTTTCATTGGCTGATGTTACGACTAAGTGCATAGGCCTGTATCTTGTGTTCATGACATGTACATTGTGAACTGTTAGTTTATGTTCATCCCTTAGCTCGTCCATAATTTCTTGGGGGTCTGGTAGATGGTCAAGTCCTTTTAAAACAAATCCATGTGTTCTGTCATCTTGTGTCGTGTAAGTATGCCATTCTGCGTTGTCATCGTCTTCTAGGAATTTTTTAATTTTGTAGTATGTCTCTAGATCTGCTGTGTTTATTATTGTGTTGTTTTTTGTAAATTTGAGGTTGTATTTGCTAGGTCCTGTAAGCCTTTTTAGGTAATTTGTCATTTTTCTCCAGTCGTTGTTGTTTCTGACGGCGCCTTTGGCTATTATTGGTGGTTTGTCTTGTTTTTTATTATTCGTTTGTGGTTGCTTGGTGGCTGGTTGTGATTTTGCTTGCATCCTTGGGGTTGCTCCCGTGTTTTTTGTTTTATTCTCTGTTTGTCTCTTGTTGCTTGTTTGTTTTTTTGTTTATAGGGATTGCGTCGGTGGTGTTTTCCTCTTCTTCTGATAGGTCAGAGTCCTCGAGGTTAGCCAGTGGGGTGTATCTGTTTCTTGTTTCCGTGTTTGTATATGTTTGGAAAATTTTTTATGGTTTTGGTTTTGCAAAGTTGTCGCTTTGGGTGAGTCGTTGGGTGGGTCTCTTGGTCTTTTTTTGTTTTTTCTGTCTCTTGCTGTTGCGGGGGTCCATCAGGTTGTCTTCGTTGTTGTCTTTGTTGGGGGTTTTTTTCGCGTTTGGGTTTGGTTTTTGCGGCCGGTGTTAGGTTAAGCGGTTTAAGTTGGGGCGTGTGTTTGTCTTTTCATGTGCTTGATAATCTGCGCTGCTCCCCGGTATTTTTTTTGTTGTCATGCGGGTGGGATTAAGTTTTAGCAGGGTTTTCGGTTAGTTGTGGTGATTTGTCTGCGCGGGTTCTTGTGTTTCTCCTGTTTACTACCCTATTTGTTGCTTGTATAAGGTAGTTTTTGTTGAGATGTGCTGAGTATCTGGCGTCTAGTTTGTCGTCGGTGGAGTTTTTTAACATTTCTCTGCATTCATCACATTTGGTTAGGTATTTTTCGCAGATCTTTTTGCATGTAGTGGTGTAGTTCTTTTTGGGGGTTTTTGGGGGGTTTTTTTGGGGGGCCTTGTCTCTAATTTCGTGGGTGGTATCTCTGTTTGTTTCTGACTCTTCTGTCCAGGAGGTGAATAAGGGTGTAGTTTTGTGGGGGTGTTTGTCACCCCCGCCTTTTTTGGACATTATTTGCTACTAGTAGAAGTTATAGTAGCTATTTGCGATGGTTTATTTGCGTATAAAAGTAATAGGAGCTGATTTTTCTCTGGCACGTCCGTCAATTATACTTGAAAAAAAGTTTGTGGGGATGCTCAGGGGCATCCCCCTGTTTAGTTTTAGCAAAAACTTGCAGAAAATTTTTTTGAAAAATTACTAGTAACTGACGCGGCACGCCCGTCAGTTATACTTTTTTCGCACTTTATTTTAATCGCACTGTCTCACTGTTGAGCACAGATACGTGATGCTTCAAGAATGCTAAGCTGAATTAAGAAGAACGGTTGAGAATGTTCGTCAAGTGCCGAACTTTTAGAATACTGAACATGAACCCCCAACTTTCTGCAATCGAATCACTTGCAAAAGCAGAAATCGCAACGAATGAAGTTGTGTTGTCTGGCTGGCGATGGCTTGGCTTTGCCCGTTCAATCATTCGTTTTCTTGTTCGTTCGATGCTATGTTGTTACAATAATAAAGTATTGCCTGACCAACAAAATAGATGAATCGCTGAGTGTGCTTTGGTACGTTATAAAAATGATTGATTGAATAAGATCAAAAATTATTTTGAGAAATCATAACATTATTGGATGCCAGTAAATACGGTTCCCTCCTCCTAGGAAGAGGGGTACGTTGCCCTACACCGCTCCCCACTGGGATACTGGGAAACGTTTGGTCCTTAAATCAAAGAAAAGAGCCAGGGTTTAACTCTTGTTAAAGAGGGCATTAATTACAGAATGGAAATTTTACCGTTAAACAAAGGTAGATAAGCTTGTTTAAAATAAAATTTATTTGTATAAAAAGGATTTAAAAAACCTAGAAACAACTTAAAGCTTGTTTAACGCTGTTAGTTTTGGCGGGGGTTTTTGATCTTTTTTTTTTGTTTTAAAAACGTAAACAAATTGCCAGATCGAAAAATCAAATGAATAAAGTTATTCAAAAAATTGTTTTGGTTAAAATGGGCAACATAAAAATAAAACATTTTTTGTAACGTTTAAGATCCGACGCCCCGGGCCATTTCTAAAGGTTGTTTGGGACAGTTGCTGTATTCGTTTGATAAAAAACTATATTAAATCAGGTATTGTACGGCACTTCGATGTCATTTTATCTCTTTCTATTAGGTTGTATTATTTAATAATACGTTTCGTAATCTGACTCGATTAACAGCAATCTAATTGAGCATCCAAAGGGAATGACATATCTGTCTGTCACTTCAGATAATAAACAAAACTAGTTTTCTGGCTTCAAAAATAACTTATAAAAATGTTAGTTATGGTGCAATGACATACATTTTAGGTAATATTTTCGGAGTGAACTTTCCTGCCTCTGCCCTTTGATTTTATTAATGTCAAATGAGGTTTGTTTACTTTAATTCTATTTAAGAATTCGTTGGCCTAGACCGTTCTTGTAAGGTTCCCCAAATAAAACGCTTCCAGTTTTGCTAATCGCAATGGATTTAATTTTTGTTTTTTTTTTTTTGCTTTCTCTAGTTTTTGTCATGCCACCTAAGAATCTTTAACGCCAATTGCACTTAAACCGTCATAAAGTGGCACTAAAAATGCAGAAAGTCTTATATTTTTGATAACGCATGAATTCTTGAGGAAAGGATCACCCACTCTGTGTTAAAAAAATATCCCTCAAATTTATGAATCGTATAGGTAAGGATTCACCCTCTTTTATGGCTGTTTTCCTCAAAAAGTGGCCCTCACTAGAAGGCGCTGGTGTAGCTCAGGGAACCAATGAGAACCAATGGCCTTGACCGCAATATATAAAGTAAAGTTTAAAAACAGTCGTCTGGGACACACTTTAGTTTTGGTCTTGATCATGATCTTGTTTTACTCATTACTAATTAGCAGGCAGCAGATTGTGTCTGCAACTACCCAAAGCGAATCGATAATCAGTTTTTCCTCTGTGTAACGTGAGAGTTCGAAATAATAAGCTCCTGAAGACAGAAGTTGCAAAACATACCATCTCTATCTACAGACTTTGTAATGTCAAAATGTGTGCAATTGGCAACATTACAGATGTTATCATTGAATTGGGCGTATCCTAAAATTACTATAGAGGACCTGCGTGACCATGCGATTATGCACTACCGCTCATTGGGACAAAATTTAGCATTTAGTATGCAAGAGAATTTTAATTTTACACTGACCCTATAGTAATTATAAATTAATATATTTTTTTAAAAAAATCCTATTTTTTTTACCAAAATCATTTTAAAGTACGGTTTTTTTTTATAAAGCAATACCTAAACCTTAATTCACATAAAAAAAAAAATTATGGGGAAAAAATTTTAAAAAAAAAAAAAAATTTTTTTTCCCCGTTTTTTTTGGTTTTTTAAATATATTTTTGTTTTTTTTTTTTTTTTTTTCCCAAAAGCAAATTCAAAAGCCCTAAATTCTATCGGTCGGTTGGTTCGGGTTTAAAAAAAAGGGGCGATTTTTTATTTTTCCCAATTATATTTTGGGCGGAAAAAGGGGGACATATTAAAAAGACCCCAAATTTTTTTTTAAAAAATGTAATTTTTTCCCTTTTTCCCCCAAATAATAAAGCATGTTTCATGTGTCAACACTGTGAAGAACCTTTGAGCCATATTACCCGGGGTGTCTCTAGGCGAGTGATATAGACTGATAAGATTACAGATATTTTAAAGGTTTTAAAATTTTTCCTAAGGAATCAGAAATTTAAAAATTTTAAAAGCCTATTAAAAATGTTTTTTTTTAAGTTTTAATTTATTACAAAAAAAAAACCTTAAATTTTTTTTTTAAATTTTAAAAATATTTATTGTTGCATTTTTTTTGGTTTTTTATTTTTTTTTTTGTTAAAATGTATGATTTATTTTAGGTTTAAATTTTTTTCTTATATTTTAATTTTGGGGGATTTAAATATTCCTTAAAAAAATTTTAAATTTACATAACATCGCTGCATCTAATAGAAAGGTAATATATTTTTAACAATAAAAAAAAACACTCATCTACAATAACACTTATACAGTTTTATTCTATATTTACATTTTTCTTTTTTTTTTTCTATTCTATTTAGAATTAATCTACACTTTCAATAAATATTTTACTGCAAACAATTGTATCGACCAGAACCATTTTTTAAAGGGGCAATGAAAAATTTTTTTTTACATAAGTACATTATTTTAAACATGTGGCATGGTATGTAGCTATTTAAAAAATTGTTTTTCTACAAGCAAACAAAAAGTACTATTTTCCCACGCATTATAGCTCGGAAAAGGGATGTTCCCAAAGGAAGCGAAAAATTTTTTTTCCCAATGCCAGGGGTTTTTTTTGGGAAGGGGATGTAGATTTTCTCGTCATTTATTTCTGGGGGCGCGGGGAAAAAAAAAAACCCTTTCCCTTTTTTTGGGAAAAATTTTTTTCTACATGTAAATGAGTGCGGCCCAAAAATATACCTTTCATTGCTTGTAAAAAAAAAAGGGGATAACATTTTTTTTGGGGGAGGTGCTTTTTGCACTAGGGGTCTAATAAAATTTTTTCAATTTACTATATGTATATTATTTGAGTTATAGTTGATTTTCCTTTTTTTTACCGGTAATATAATAAAAGGGTAAAAAAATTTTATTTAAAAAAAATGTTTTATATCAATAAAAAAACACCCTACTAATTCCTTGTTTTTTTCTGCTTTATGAGCATCTATTAATGTATTAACAGGATAAGTTATATTTAATGATAAATATATTGTTCTTTACAGGAGAGACAAAAACTCAAGAAAATTTTGTTTTATCTTATCATTATACAGACATGTTAACCACACAACATAAACGTGTGTAACGAAACAAAAATTAATTTTTTTAAGGGGGTTTACAAATGATTCTGTATTTTGGCAGCACTGTTAAAGATTTTATGACGTTCTTGATTTTTTTTTGGGGGGCGTGCTATGCTTAGTGGCAAAATTCCCATAAAATCGATCAAAACACCCCTTTTAAAAAAAAAAATAAATAGTGTTTAAATAAATTTTAAAAAAAATTGTAAAAATTTTTTAAAATTTTCCTTTTTATAAACTGTTATAGAGTATTTGTTTTTTTTTAAAAAATTTTTTTTTTTTAAATAAAAGTGTTTATTAATTTATTTTCAGCACTTGCAAAGTTCTTAAGTTGTACTACTTTTGTAGTACCACAAGAATACAATTCGTCGCCTTGCCCTCGAAAAAGGGGGGTTTTTCAAAACGATAGTTTTTTAAGAGAGCGATTTTTAAAAATTTTTTTTTTTAAATTAAAAAAACCCCCACAAAAAGGTTTTTATGGCTGTAGTTTTTTGGGTTTTTTTTCACAAAAAAAAAAAGGGATAAAAACCATATACATTCACGCCAAACAGTTTTAAATAAACATCTTAGACATTCCAAAAAAAAAAAAAAATTTAAGCAAAAAAAAAATACGCCCTTATGTGGCTGTTAACGTTTGGGTCTATAGATTGCTAAAAAAAATACGCCCCATTAATATAATGTAAAAAAAATTTTTTGGACAAGAAAAAAATTTAAAAAAAACTTTCAAAAACCGTAAAATAAAAAAAAAAAACTTTAAGCAAAATGTTTATACATTAAAATATATATTTTTTTGGTTTTAAAAAAAATTTTAAAAAAAACTTTTTTTAAAAAAAATTTAAAAAAAGAAAACTGATCTTCTAGCAAAATGTTTATATATTAAAAAATATATTTTTTTGGACAAAAAAAAAATTTTAAAAAAAACGTTGAAAAAAAGTTAATAAGGAAAAAAAAAACTTAAACAAAATGTTTATACAATAAACAATCAGCATTTTACTCATGGGGAAGCGATCTGTAGAAGGCAAACGTGGTTTCCCCTTTTTTAGTTTTTTTAGAGGCAAATTTAAAACA
>JAHBCN010019635.1:0-15698 GCA_019359885.1 Listronotus oregonensis
ACGGTAAAAAGCTTTTAAAAAATCAAATAGTTAACATAA
Organism: Listronotus oregonensis; assembly: GCA_019359885.1. Classification (NCBI taxonomy): domain Eukaryota; kingdom Metazoa; phylum Arthropoda; class Insecta; order Coleoptera; family Curculionidae; genus Listronotus; species Listronotus oregonensis. The sequence goes on from JAHBCN010019635.1 coordinate 40, forward strand.
TCTTTAATAATTTACCTACCAGGGAATTTGTGTATTTGAAAATCGAGCGTTATTTTTAAAACGAAAAATGGGAAAAATGTTTTAAAAAAGATTACAGTATTGTAGTGGAGCTCAGAAACATAAAACTAGTAGAGTTAGTCAAAGTCGATAAAATCTCTTAATATGCCAAGACACCAAAAAGAAGGGGATTTTAGTATGGAAACCCAGAAAAATAATTTTAACAATAAAAATAAAAACAATATTTTATTTTTTTTTATTTGCTTAAACAGCTTATTTATTTGTGATTTATCTAACAGTGTTTAACAAAAATATACAAAAACGACTAAACCACAGCACAAGAAATAAAATACTCAATTAATTAGGTAGATACCAATAAATTCTACACTCTTTCTGAGCTAATCCACTAACAAAAATAATAAAGAGCACTTTGTCGATTTTTCTTATATATTATTTTCCAATAAAATTATTTCTTTTAGTCCCTGAGCCAGCTAAAAATTTGGTCAATTATTTCCTCCCAAGCGATAATTGGTAGAATGCATCAGAGGGTTGTATTATAAAGCTTCGTGAACGTTAGCTGCGGTTCCGTCGGGACAATGAGCCGCGGTAGCCTTTTTAATAATGACACGCAGTAATTTTAAAATGACAACGATAATTTAGAACTAACTAGTATTTTTATAGTTTTTCATAAATATGAGGTGATAATAAAGTAACAATTTTTAAAAATATATTAGGGTGTAACCGAAAAATTTAAAGTTTTTACCATGGGCGTAGATTTGCATGCTCTTTAATAACCTCCAAAGGATTTTTTTTAAATAATTAGGGAATCTAATAATTAATTGAGACCATTAAAATTACATGGGTTTTTATATTCCACCCGACGATGCACCACCCGGTAAATTCAGTCATTTTCTCCCAACTAAAAACTTGTTAAATTGTAGCTAACCCAATATTTAAAGAAGAAAAAAAACAGCTGACTATAACATGGTGCATTATACGTCAGCTGGTCGCTCGAACATGAAAAAAATATTATTTCAATGATTTTTTCTTAACTAAAATTTACCTATTGATAGCTTTATATGCAACTATGGATAAATATATATATATATATATATATATATATATATATATATATATATATATATATATATATACATATATATATATATATATATATATATATATATATATATATATATATATATATATATATATATATATATATATATATATATATATATATATATATATGTCAGCTGGCTGTATCGTGTATACCATTTTAGAAATAACGAGAATAATTTAAAATACGTCATTTCCTTCCAGATAAAAATTTGTTAGCTTATTGTCAATATACTGCTGTTATTAATGAAAAAAAAAAGGCAACATGTAAGTAATCCGCTTAACTCCTGCGCTATAACTTTTCAAGTATCAGCTGACGGTTTTTGCACCGCGATACAGCCAGCTGACATATACCGGGTGTTGCTCCGCCGAGCGGGACATAGGGAATCCCATGTAAATTTTGAAGTAGTCAAATGGCTCCCTAATTATTTTAGAAAAAATGCTATTAGGATTTTTGAAGAGCACAATAAGTTCCACCCAAAATAAAAATTTGAGCATTTTTCAAACAACCAGTAAAGAGTAAACTGCTTAAATACTCTGCAACGTAGTATCTCATTATGCACCCTGTACTCTAGAAATCAATAATAAAAACACCATATCGATTTATCAGTGACAATTTAGATCATTAATTTATAATGTCATTGCCAAAAACGAAAATTTTTAGGAATTTCAATAAGAACCCCTCGATTTCTTTTTAGTTTAAGAAATTCCCCCTTTGCACTCACGGTTCGCAAGACAAAAAAACAAATTTGTCTACATTTAGAAACCAATTTATAAACAAAAAAAGGATTTAATCAAATGCTCAAATATTCCCCCATTAACTGCCAGACAATAACTCAAACGATTAAAAAACTCATTTCTTACTTTGGGCCCAGTTGGTCCCTTCGATATTCTAGCACATTCAGGGGAAATAGCATTCCTTAGCTGGTCTAAATTTTCATTTTTTTTATTGATAAAAAACATTTTTTAAATGTCCCCATGAAATAAATCATTTGGCGAAAGACCCGGGGGAGACCTGGCTGGCCAAGATATTGCGTGGTTCGGGCCTATGATGTCGTTATTAAATCCCCCGTTGTTCAAGTATTCGCGCACATCTCTGGTACTGTGTGCTGGGCAGCCCCCATTTGATATCAAATCTCTTGATTTTCAGAGCAAGGTTGTTCAAAGCAGGCAAAATTTGTTCCTCAAAAATTTCCCAAAAAAAGTCCCCGCATTCAAATTTCGGTAAAGGGAAAAAATGGCCCAAGGATATGGGGGCCCCTAAAATTCCCGCCAAAACTTTAAATTTTTTTTGTAAATATTGAGCCCTTTCTCAAGAAATCGATTTTGGTTTTCGTTACTCAAAGTACCGGAAATTTTGAATGTTGGGTTGTTTTTCAATGAAAAAGTGCATTATTTTGTAAAAAAACCTTTTAAAAATTTTTTGTCCTTCCATCATCTCAAAGAAAAAATTCCTGCCCACGCCCCCTTTTTTTGGTTCTTTTGAAAATTTATAAGCGTGGTATTTTTTTTAAAAAATTCGAGATATTGTGGTGGGTCTTGTCCAGTAATGTCCTCCAGTTGTCTCGTGCTAATTTTTCTTTCGGCCTTTTCAAAATAGTATCACGCCCCAAATCCCTCTCGTTTTGTACAATTTGTCTCTGATTTTCACGTCGATTTTCTTAAATTTGAAATTTTATTGATTGGGGCCTGTATTTTCCCTTTTTCCATCGTCCGTTCTTTTTGTCGATTTACGGAAAGGCCTATTAAAAAATAGGCTGCAAACATACCCAAACACTATTCGATAACTATTTCTTGAAAAAACCCTTTTTATAATAGTGTTTTTTTTCTTGATTTAGTGGTTAATTTTTTAAAAAATGATTGACATTGATCTGACAATTTGAGAGTAAGAAGTTAAATTTTTTCTGGTATTTTATTAAAAACTTCTAATAATACGGGGCGCGTAAGAAGATGGGAGATTCGAACTGATTTTAGCATTTATTTTTATTCCCCGGACTGAAAGAGCTGAAATTTGTACCCCGGGAAAAATTTTTCGTGCTTTTAAAAAAACCTAAAATATTTTTTTCAAAATAATTGGGGACCCAAATTTGGCCCACTTAAAAATTTAAAGGGGATTCCCTATGTCCCCCCTCGAGGGAGCAACACCCGGAAATTTTTCCTAGTTCATAAAAGCTATCACCAGGTCAATTTTCTATTGAGGAAAATTTAAAGTATCTTTTTTTTGTTCGAGCAACGAGTTAACTTTAAAATCACCATGTTATAGTCGTTTTTTTTTCTTAAAGATATTGCATTAATTTAAATTTTAAAAAGTTTTTTTTTGGGGAAGGAAAAATTTAAATATGCAGGGTGGTGCATCACCCGGGGATATGGGGAAACCCGAAATTTTTTTAAAAGGGGCCAATTATTGGTTTCCCCGTAACTATTTTGGAAAAAAATTTTCTTTAAAGTTTATTGTGGAGAAAGGTAACTACTCCATGGTAATTTAAATTATTCTGTTCCCCGTAATATTTTTTTAAAATTTTTAATCTATTATCCCTCATATTTTAAACTACAAAAAAATACCAGTTGCCAGTTAGTTGTAAATTAACGTTGTTTTTAAAAATTACTTTTTGTTTTTTGGGAAGAGGCTACCGCGGCTCATTGTTCCAGCGTAACCGCAGACGTTTAAAAATTTTATTTTTCCCCTCGTGCATTCAAACCCAATTTTCGCAAAAAGGGGAAAATTGGTCTTTAAACTGTTACTGTCTCCTGCCCTTTTAATCCAAAAATACCCGGTTTTCCCCCGACGTTTTTTAAAATCAGCTTTCTAAGGTCCTCTGGACTCTTCCCAGTTCCTAGACCCAAGACTCCAAGACCTATAAAATGTGCTGTTGTCAAAAGCAATACTGATATTAAAGCAGCAATTTTAATTTATATTTTGGAAAACGATCCTTTAAAGTGTTTTCTTTAATTCTTGGTTTTTTCTTATTTCTATTAAGCATCCTAAAATTACATATCTAATAATAACATAACAAAAATTAATTGAGAGGAATGCAAAACACCGAAGTTATCACCTCGTAAATTACTTTATGCGGTAACCTTGTTACCACCAGCGACATTAAAAAAAAACGTATGGCGCATAACGTAGCCGTTAAAATAGCGCTTCTATTAATACGGCCTGACATTACAACACCACTCATATCTCTCTAATATGTATGTAAATGTGAAAATTGGCGCAAAGTAAATAGGACACGGAGGACTATTTAAATACATTTGTTTTATCTAAAGGATATCTCTTATTTATGACTAAAAATTTTATTATCATAACAAGCTGGTATATGTCTCAGCTTGTTTTGTTTTTAAATTTCGGGGGAAATTTTACGAAATAGCAGTGCTACAAAACATGTCATGATTTTTTTTTTAACCAAAAAAATTTAAAAAGTGAAGATTTAAAACGTTATTTGGTTTTCCCTTTTTCATATTTCCAAAAAAAATTACTAACCAAATTTCAAAAAACACTCTTTCCCCTTTACCAGAAAAGGAGAACAAGAATTTGTCCACTTGCTTTATAGTCAGATACAAAGTGAAGGCCCTCATCTCCTGATAATTTTACGCCTACTTTTTTTATTTTTAAAATCAATCCCAAAAAAGTTTTTTTTAAAATAGGTGCATTTTTTTTCTATGATATTAAGTAATCCCCGGCGAACGGTAGTCTAAATTCTTACCCCACCACTGTGTTCGCACCGGGCGTGGGTTTGGGGCCCCGTAGGATCTTTTTGACATGCGCCGGGTTTTCCGTTATCGGCAACCCAGCCCTTTGCCCAAAGGGGAAGGGATACCATGCTGATGAGTGAATGACATCCTATGCCTTAAACAGGTGTTCCAACGGTGTCTCCCGAGATACAGGGCGACCTCTCGGGGTATCTTTGCCTTGGGGTAATGCGGGGGTCTGCCGTAGGGACTCAAACAGACAGCGGAACACTTTCATGGGAAAAAAATGACAAAAATCCCCAAGCAGACAAGGGTTCTCGGACCAAAACGGGTGAATCCGTTTCGAAAAGGGGCTTCTGAAGTCAAGGGGCCCGTTTCCGGGGGGAAAGGTAATCCATCCCGAACAAGCAGGTACTTAGGGAAAGGGGTCCCCGAATCCAAACAGAAGGCGGGCAGAACCGCTTTTATAGGAAAAAGGGTTTTCCCCGCCTTTAAACAGAAAGCGGATAGAACCGTTTTCAAGGAAAAGGCCAGAGATACGGCCTCAGAAGGTACATCTGGTTCCCATATCAAAAGGGCCTGGTAGCGGTAAAGAACGTAAAAGGTTCACCCTTTTAAACCTAACCAAATTCTGGCCTGACGCACGTGTGTTTAATACACGAAATATTTTAACGTGTTTTTCCCCCTCATAACATCGTTAAAGTTCCATACAATAAAAAAAAGATTTGAAAGTAAATTTACATAAATTTTAAGTACCCGTAAAAAAATTTAGGTAACCATTTTTTTAAAAATTTAAAATACAGGAGTTTTTTTGGGGCGGGAAGATTTACAGAATAAACTCATTTTTTCCAATTATTTACTCATTAGTTTTAGTAAAAAAAAACATTTAAAAATTTTCACTTTATACTGAAAAAATAATTAACGGAAAATTTTCTAGGGATCAGATAAGTTGGTGAAACTAAAAACGCCATTTTAAAAAAATTATTTTACCAGAATTAAATATAAAGAAAAATTTAAAAAAAAATCTTTAATAACCCAAAAAGAAAAATTCTATAAAAACCTTTAATCCAAGTAAAAACATTATTTTAATCCTTTGTATAAGGTTGTTTTAAAGGGCCCGTCGTTATATTTCAGGTGTTTTTTTTTAAAAAACTAATATTAATTTCCCCGGTGAGGCAGTGGCGCATTTTTCCCAAAATTTTTGATTTTTTAATTGGGTATATATTAAATGGTAATTGACAATATTGCCTTTTTAAACACAAACAAAATTAATACACTTAATGTAAACTCAATTTTTTTACAATTAAAAAAATTAAAAAAACAGGCGCTTTTCAATTGTTTTTTCCCTGTTGTACCCCGGCTTAAAAAAAACCCCAGATTGTTTTGGGTTTAAATTTTTAAAAATTAAAACATTTTTTTTTTGGTGGTGTTTTTTGTTAAAAATGCCGACTTAAAAAAAAGTAAAAATAAATGTATCCTAATAAATATTAAGTTTTACCATAAAAACACTTAGTTTGGCTATGACCAGTTTTTAAAAAAGGAGGAATTTTGGAACAGTTTGTGCGTTTTCAAGGTTAGGGCCAGTGGGTTTTTATAACTTAAAATCGTGTCCCCCAAAATTTGACTTAAGATTCGTAATTAGCGCCCCAAAAAAAACCCCGTATACAAAATTTTAATAAAAATCGGCCAAATTGGTGTTATTAATTTGGTTGGATTTTTAAATATGTCAATATAAACTTAAAAAGTATCTACTCTCTTGCGTTGTTCTAAGATCTAAACTCACGTGTTTAATAAACAAAAAGAGGCTTATAGGTAATTGCAACTCTTGCTCCCAAAACCAAGACCAAGACTGAGAGCGCAATATCAAGACCAATACCAAGACCAGGTGTATTGACCAAGACCAATACCAAGTTTTTCTATTGTGGCATTACTAGTTACTGTGGATCATCACAATAAGATTGTCCGGGAAAAGGGGACAGTTGCGGGCAAAAATTTTGGACATGCGATTTTTAATTATGTATTTCAGGGGTTAGCTTGCCTAACCTATATCACCTTAACTTAAACCAAAAAAAAAAATATCAACGGATAACATATTTTTAAGATTAATATAATAAAAAGTTAGACCAAATTATTTTTTTCAAAAAGAATAGACTGAACGAACCCCCAAAAAGCAAGATTGATTATGTTTTTTAAAGAGGTTTGCACCATAAGGCAAATATCCAGAAAATTAACTTACCAAAAGTACCGTTCAAGATTGGCGAAAGTGGCAAAATAGCGGCTCCCTAAATAAAGTGTGGAGAAGTGACAAAAAAAGAGTATTAAAAAAGAACAAGAAAAAACACTATTTACTTTTTTGGAAAACCATCAATTCCCAAAAAACCGTGGAAGCATATGACAAAAAATTTTTTGGATCTGTTTGGGTAGAAACGCCACGTCAAGAAAAAAATCAATTTGAAATGTGTCTTCAAGAAACCATTTTTTAAGGCTGTTAATAAAAAGGGGGAAAGTGGGGTTTTCTTTGCAGTATTTACGGGGAAAAAGGGTTGGGGTTTTTGGGGAAATGTCTTTTTACGGATAACAATACCTTTTAATCTTTTATAATAGGCGAGTTAGGTGTACAGACCTCAAAACACAAGATTTGAAGAAAAAAGTTTTTTTTAAACCCAAAAACAGGTTAAAAAGGTAGATTTTTCAGTTAATTTTGGGGATATATGCAAAAAGCCTTGGGGTTTCCACCCATTAATAGAATATTAACAGGAGAAGTTTATATTGATATATTACAAAAAGTTATCCTAACCTCCAAAAAAATATCTTGACTCAGCAAAACTTTTTTAAAAAGACAACTGCCCCGGCAAAAAAAAAATCATTTACAAGGTTCTCAAAAGTCCAGATGTCAATCCCATAGAAAATTTTTTGGGGGCACATTTAAAAAGATGAATTAACCAATTTTTAGTCCAAAAAATCAAATGACCTATAACAATTTTGGGAAAAAATATGGAACAACTATAATACATATATCCAAAACCTGGTAGCATCCATGCCCCAGCTTTTAGACCCCAATTACCAACAAAAACGGCTGAAATAAAATATTATTTACTAATATTCTTAATATTTTTTGTTTTTCTGTTGTTTTAATGTTTTGAGAACAAAATTTGTAATCAACTTAAAAAAGGGTAATTTTTTGTGGAAATTTTGCACTCTTCAAATTTTTGTAAATTAGTCCGTTCAAAAATGTATTATTTTAAATATTAAAATTGTATGTTATCCGTTGACATTTATTTAGTTATTATTTTGTATTTTGGTAAAAAATTACTTATTAAAAAAAAAAAGTTTTTTTTCCAGTTTAATTGCCTAAGGGGTTTAAAGGTAAAAAAACCCGTTTTCAAATTTCGAAAATATGCAGAAAATGTTAAAATTAATTCCGGGAATTTTTTTCCCCCAACTTCCCATTTCTAAATTATTAAATGTAGAAATTAAAAATCTAAAACTAAACTTACGCAATCCCAATGTCAGTTTATCTAATCCCTATACCTTTAAAATTTGATAAAATTAGTTCAAACTGTTCGGCTTGATTCCCGTCTATTTATATGTAAAGGAACTAGATTAGGGATTTTATATTTTTTTTCACCCAAAATATAAAACTTTTTTAAAATAAACTGCTGTTTAATTCAACTGCAACTGAACTTTTTTTTTTTAAATTCCAAATTACTCAATGACACATTTTTAAATGATGAATTTATAAGATCCTCTACATGTACTAAATTTTAGGAATTTTATGTCGATATTAAACTGACTTTTAAAAATACATACAAAAATTATGTAGAAAGTTGCTTCTAATTGTAATCAGTGTACTTATTATAATTAAAAAAATCCTTTTTAAAATCTATTTATTTTGCTAAAATTAAATCGATTATAAGATAACATTCGTTTTTGGGGAAATTTTAATTATATCTATTTTTTTATGTTTTTTTTCATTTTTATTTATTCTTTCCACCTTTCAAAAATTATTTAAATAATCCAACAGTTCTTTAAAAAATTTGCATTTGTGCGGATAAACATTACTGATTTTTGAATAATTTACTGAAATATATTTAAGTATCAAGCACAAATAAATGCACTCCTGCCAAAAGTTTTTTAATTTTTTATCATAATTTTGGTAACAATTAATTTCGCCAAAAATTTCACGGAACTCTTGTATGTTAAAAACGGTTTTTAAATGGCTCGATAATTAATATTAATGCCCTTGTTTGTTAAATGACTATAAAAATTTTTTATTTAGGTTTGGGGGGCAAAAAATAAAAAAAAAAATTAACAAATTTAAAAAAAATTATATCTACCTTTTAGTAAAGATGGAAGTGCCTTTTTCCATTTTTTAAGGCCCCTTTTTGAAATTAATTTGATGCATGGAACGATATAGTTACTAAAATAAAAATAAATAATAAATTACTTAAAAACAGTAGATACATTTAATAAATAACTTCCCATATAAAGGTAAATTTTTGGCTTTTTTTAAAAAAATTTTTTTTATTTTTCCGTTTTTTTTTTTTTTTTTTTTAAAAATTTTTTAAAAAAATTTGAAAAAAATTTTAATTTTTTTTTTTTGCAAAAAGGGGTTTTCAAATATTTTTTTTTTTTAAAGTTCATCAAAATGAAATAATTAAAAAAAAAAATAATGTCAAATTTTCAAATCATTCTTTTTTGAAAATTAAAATTGATATTTTTGAATAAAAAAATTTTTTTTTAAATTATTTGTCTTAAATGAATATAAAACAAATCACAAGAAATCCTTGCTTCAAGAAATGCATTTTTTTAACGGAAAAATTAAAAAAAACCCATTTTTTTCTTTAAAAGAAAAATTAGCACTAAAAATAGAAGAAAAGAAAACACATGTTAAACCCTTTTTTTTTGTTTTTTTATACCCAAAAAGGGGGGCGAGGGATCGCGAAACAATTACCAAAGAAACTTTTTTGAAGGTGTTAGATAATGTTAGGTTTCAATAAGTAATCTTGGATTTCCATTGTCTTTATTTGTTATTTGTTACCCAACGTTTCGGGTAGTGATATTCCAACCGTTTTTAGTGATATCCATTTTACAAGCTACGACTTATATACTATCCTTGTTCACCAAGCTTGACCGACTTTTTACGAAGTTAGCAACGGCTGTCAGATATTTGGAATATCGATGCTAGGCTTCTAAATACATTTTTTAACAATTGTAAACAACTAAAATATATTTAGCAAGCCTAGCGTCGTTATCCAAATATCTGGCAGCCGTTGCTGAACCGTGAAAATCGGTCAAACTTCGGTAACAAGGCAAAATATATTGTCGCGCTTGTAAGAATAGTTTTTAGTTATCACTTGAAAACGGTTGGAGATCACTAACCGAAAAGTTGGGAACAAATAACAAATAAGCAATGGAAGTCCCAAAGGTTTTAAGGTTTGAAATAACCAAAAATTACGAAAATTGTGTTACATGAACTGACTTTGACAATACTTTTTAAAAAAAGTTAACTGATAAAAGATACACATAGATAACTTTCATATTTAAAAAATAAAAATAGTAAATAAATTTTTTTTTTAAGTTTTTTTCTGAGCATATCAATTATATATCCCAGAACATAAAGTAAACTATAAAAAACCCATTTATATGATTTAAAAGTTTTATTTTCTATTTTTATTCCAATTATAATAACGGGTTGTCAATGTTTTCAAGTAAATTTAATTTCTATTGTCATAATTTTTTTTTATAAAGAAAATTATATTTTATAATATACCTTTTCATGTTTTTATCACTATTATTGCAAGAGCAGACAAGCTTTTCATAATATATAAAAAAAGTGTAATTTAAAAAAAAATCTAAAAATATCCTTATTGTGAAGAAAAGTAAAATATTTTTTTAAAGACTATACAGGGTCCCCCAAAGTAATGGGACACAGACAACAGCATATTCCTTGGTCAAAGAATGCGTAAACTTGCCTTATCCCAAAGTTGTTAATAACTAAGATACAGGTTTAATTTTAATTTTGTTTTGTTTTTTTGTAATAATTTTTAACCAAATGACATATTGGTACAAAATTAGTGATCTGGGGGTTACTTAAAACGGGACATTCAAATTCGTCCATACTTTTGATGTAATGGTAGAGGGTCTAGCTACGACCTACCCTACTTTTTTATATGGCAAACTTTTTTAGGCTTAGTATGTTTACCTGTTTATTAAAAAAGAAAAATACTTAAATTTTTCTGCGTTAAAAATGCATACTTCATTAGGTCTCTATGATCTGTTTTCGGATAAATGCTTTTTAAATGACCCCACAATTTTCTATGAAAATAGTTTTGGCCAATTGTTTTCAAAATTTGAAAATAATAGTTTTCAACACTCTGATTAAAGGTCTCCACCAAATTCAAACCTCCCCCAACCCCCAAAACGCCTTAGATGTCACTATGGATTTGGAGACTTTTTACGGTGATTTTGGTAGGGTTAAAGGGTTTTGGGTTTTGTGCCCGTAAAGACTTTTCATCAGCGTATTGAAAACTATTACTCAAAACTTAAAAAATTTTTCCCTAGAAAAGTTGCGGGGTCCTTTAAAATGCATTTATCTCGAAAACAGTTGCTTCTAGAGACCTAAAAGGGAAAATACATTTTTAACGCAGAGAGAATTATAGTAACTTTATTTCAGGCCAGCTGGCGCCTCTACCACAGCTACATGAAAAGTATGGACGAATTTGAATTTCTCGCCTCAATGAACCCCCCAACAATAAATTTATAAAAATTATTAACGAAAAACGAAAACAAAATTAGTTTGACACTCTGTATCTTAAGTTATATCGACTTTGGGATAAGCAGTTTACTTAATTGCATTATTTTGACCTAGGGAATCTGTGTTGCCCTTTCCCATTACTTAGGCATCCTGGATATTAACATTTCTACTTTACATCTTTTACTGCTAATTTGTTAAAAACAAGTTTGAGAAAAAAAACTTTATTGATAAAATCAGCATGAAACCTCGTCAGTTGTCAATTGGCTTTTTTATTTTCACTATCGGGGAAACAATATACCATGGCTCACAGCAACTGAATTTTTATACGTCCATTTGCGAAAAATTTTAATGGAGCTTTTATATACAATCCGACTTGTCCAAACAATAGTTACAAATACGTTTCCTTTAATATCACTGTAGCTGCTCGATAAAAGTGTCGTTTTAAAAGTTATTTGTAAAAATAATTCGTCTGAGGTATTCACACTGCTCCTGACGATAAGGGCTATTCTACCACATAGCTTAAAATGAAAGAAGTGTCAATATGCGACACTGTCTTGCACGAATGGCAGTAAATCTTCTGGTCCTTTGCCAAAAACATTAATAAAAACAGTTGCACAATTTTATTTTGGCCCTGACCTTTGAAGATAATATTGTTTCTACCTTAAGAAAAGCCGAACCATTTGCCAAACAACTTGCTGCCATTTTAACTCTTGATTCTTTCGTTAATCTTCCTCTTCCAACAGTTACCCTCTTTTCCTTATAAAATTTTTTTATTATTTTTAAAATCAAACAGATCAGGGGGGATGTTTTTTCTCTTAATATCAAAAAAACGTCTGGGCTGGATGGCGTATCAACAATTGGCTTAAAAAATGTGCTCCGAGCTGGCACCCATCTCTCTTCTCTGTCAAATCACTTACGACAACGGGATTTTTAGGAGAGCTGGAATACTGTACATATGTAAACCGTCCTTATTAAAGAATGCAAAATTTCCCTTCCAACTATAGACAACATTTCATCTTTCAATTTGTAAGGTAATTAATAAATTTAATTAATTCCCAAATCTTGATGTATTAAAAAAAAAACAAAATAAAACGTGATAGACAGTATGGATACCGTCACAACTAATAAAGTCCCTTGAGTTTCCCCGGGGAATTCAGATCGTTGCTCTTGACATATCCCAAAATTTTTTACCAGGTCTGGCATTTGACCCTTAACAAAATTCTTTCCTACTTTTTTTATGTTTATTTTTGGTTTTTTAGTTTTTTTTAAACGACGTATATTATTTATTGTGGGTGGCCATTCTTCCAGCATTTGCCAAATTAATGCTGGATGCCCGCTCGGTACCGCCACCTACCTGTTTCTGCTTCACTTTAACGATCTTCACTCTTTACAATTAATCTATTCAAATTTTGCTGACAAGTCCCTTTTACTCTAATATTTAAATTTTCCCCCAACACAACCGGAACCCCCCCAGAAAATTTCCTTTTCTTTCAATCCCCAACCGCAAATCCCAATATCCCCCCACCCTTAAGATATAAAAAAAAAAATCAACAAACTTTCTTTTTTTTTTACTAAATAATTTATAAATTAGTATTAGAATTTAAAATAGCAATTTACTGTGATGTAGTGTTTTTTCTTTAAAAATGATATATCATTTGGGGAAAAACTTTTTTTAGTATTGGGACCCCCCAGGTACAAAAATAAAAACAAATAAATATTTGTGAAAATTTGTTTAAAATTAATTTATAAAAAAATGATCTCCGTAGTTTTTTAATTCCCAAAGGTTTTCCTTTAAACTTTTCACATTCACCAACACCAAAAACTTAAAACCACCATAAATACCCCGAATGTTCCTAAATCCTTTAACAAGAATAATCACAGAAGACCCCCAAAACCAATTAAGCAAAAATATTGATCTTCCTTTATATTTATACCTGGTAAAACCCTTCCCTTTTTAACAAATCCAGTTTTATATTGTATTTATAATAAAAAAAAACCTTAAATATAAAAATTTTCCCAACCAATTAATTTAATTTAAATTATTCTTAAATATAAACAAACAGGCCCTTTTTTTGGGGGGATATTTTAAGTTAATTATGGAACAAATAATTTTTTTTTTTACTGTATTGTTAAGAAAACAATAACGAATTAAAAAAAAAACAAACCCTTTTTTTATAAATGTAATAATTTTCCAAATGTATCTTTTTTTGTTCTCCCAAAAAATTTCTTTGGGGAAAAATCTCACCCTTTTAAAAAATTATAAAAATAATAAATATTTAAAAACATTTATGCAACATTGTCCGAAATAAAAAAAAATAGCAAAAAGACATGCAACAATTTAAAAAAAATTTGGGTCTCGCTCTGACCCTGGTTTGGTCACCGTATCATATCCCCACATTTTTAGGAACTCAACGCATGCCGCCACAACCATCTGGCATAACTCCCCCCTGGGGTGGTTTGGGGTTGTGCCCTCCCTTTAGATCCACCTGCTTTTTTACCCAAGGTCCTTTCGAAATTGTAAACAAATTACCGAAACAATTTAACCAGGCATTGAGACCTATTTCCCCCTACTAAAAAAAACCCCCAAAACTTTAAATCAAAACCGGGGTTTTTTTAAAACCCTTGCGGAAAAAAATTTCCCCCAAAAAAACCCCCCAAAAAAAATCCAAAAAAAAAATCTATTGCTTGGCCCTTTTCGGTTAAAAAAATTTTTTGTTTTAAAATTTTATTTTAAAAATCCCGGGTTTTTTTAACAAAGTTTTAAAAAGGGGTTTAAAAAGAAAGGCCCCCCCCCCCCGGGGAAAAACTTTTAACGGGACCCAACGTTTTCCCGTTCCTTCATCCCAGAGTGTAAGACTATGAACCCTGTTTCCCCGAGAATTTGTTTCTTTTTTCCCAATCCCAAAACTTAAGTCCGGTTGAACAAACCCCCTCTACCACTTAAAAATCACGGTACGTTAATACTTAGGCATCAGCCTTTAGACGTCCCAAGAAAAAAAAGGGGGCCCCAGAACATTTTTTTGTCTATGCAGGTAAATTCTCTCTACGGAATAATAGCGGAAAGATAGCAGAGACTTTTTTTAATATCAGTGTGAATATAGTTAATTAAAAGGCGCCCCCCGGGCTCAGCGATTTTGTTGCATTTTTTTTACTCAGAGAAAATCGAAAAAATTTTTTTTTTTCAATATAATAAAAACATTGATTTTAGGAAAAAAAGGGATGAATAAAATTATTGTCTTAAAAAAATATTTTGAAAATTTTTTTCCTTTTAGATTTTGATATTAACGATTTAAAATTTTTAAAAAAAACACAAATACTCAAAAAAAAAGAAGGTAAAAAAAAGTAAAAACGAAAAATTTGTTTTTTTAAAAAATGAAAAAAAATAATACACATTTTTAATAAAAAAAAAATATTAATGAAAAAACAAAAAAATGATTATGACCAAAAAATTTCCCAATAAAAAATTTTTTTGGGACAAATAAGTATACCAACCGATTATTTAAAAATTATTCAAAATGTTTTATTCATGGAATGAAACAAACTAATACATATTTCCTCAAGGGAAGGTGGGTAACATGGTGACACGGATATTTTATTTAATTTTTCAGTCCAATAACTGAACCCCAATCCGTCCACTTAAAATTTAACAAAGAAAAATTTAAACTATATTTTATTTTTTTTTTAAAGTTCCTCTATCTGGGTATTATATACCTGGCAGAACGCTCAACGTTTCTCACTCCTATGCTTCATGTGTATAGCTCATTGTTTAAATATTTTTATTATCCATTTAAATACTAAAAATAACAATTTATAGGAAAAGTTATTCGAATGATCCGAATCGCGCTTAAATTTTAAAACCTTTTTGTTATTGGCTATCTCAAACTTTTACACAATCAAAAAATACAAATAATACCAACATTGGCAATCGAGAAATGAAAGGGGCTGCAAGGGAAAATAGCACCCAGTTGATGAATTTTACACTTTAATTTAATTATATTTTAACATCAAAAAATATATATTTTTTTTTTATATTAAAAAAATTATTTAAATTTTCTTAACATGTAACAGTCTTTATAAAATTTTTAAAATTTTTTTA
>JAHBCN010019636.1:0-15863 GCA_019359885.1 Listronotus oregonensis
ATAAAAATATATAAAAAATATATATATATATATATATATATATATATATATATATATATATATATATATATATATATATATATATATATATATTTTTAAAATTAATATATTTAATATTTTATTATAAAAAAAAAATAGGTTAAATTAACAAAGTTGTGTACTTTTTAGCTGATTACAATAACCATAAAAAAAAAACAAATGAACATCAGATTTACGAGTTATTCACAAAATATACTTTTCTTAAATCAACACCCTGTATTTAATACGTTAATTCGAAAGAGAATTTAATTTTCTATATAATTAGTTATTAACTTTTGTTAAAAAAATAAAATACAACTTTTTTGGGTTTTTTCCATAACTGGAAGCGGCCCCCATGGAATTTTAAAATTGCATTTTTAAAATTGTCGTAGTATGCTGGGGAAAAAAAAAAAACAAAAGATAACATGTGTATCCCCATTTTTTAGGGAAATGAAAAAAAAGGCAACATGTTTTTTTTACTTTTTTTTTTCATCTGGAAATTTGATATGATAGATTGCTACATAATTTCCAAAAAAAAAAAGGCTTGGCTTTGAGTGAAAATTTCCGAAAGAAATATACCAAACAGAAGATATTTTTAGTCCTTTTTCGAAAGTTTTCAAGCGTAGAAAAAAAAAAACCTTTTAATTCCAACAAACAGAAATTTTTGTTTTGGCAATTTTTTTTCGTGAAAATTCCTAAAGACTGTAGGTTAGATCTTTTATCTAAAGCCCCCTTAATTAAATTAAAAAAAAAAAATTAGTACCCCCCAAACACAACCCCACAAATTTTTCCGGGAAAAAAGGGTATAAATTTTTTTCCAAGGGTTTTTAAAGATGCTATAAAAACCAAATTTTTGCGATTAACTAAAGAATGATAAAATTTTGGTAATAAAAATTTTAACCCCCAAATAATTGGGCATTTAAAATTCCCCCCATACCTTTAATCCACAAAATGTTTTTCTTAAAGATGGGTTTTTAAAAAATTTTTTGGCCTTTTTTAAAAATTTAACAGGTAAACTTTTAATTTTTTAAAAATTGTTGAATTTTTTTTGGTATTAAATGTTTTTGTTTTTTTATTAAGGGTTGTTATTTTTTATTAAAAAAAAAATAAAACTGATGTTTTTTTTCCCAAATAATTAAAAGGTTTAAAAATTATATCCAGGCGGACTTTTTTTTTGGTTACTTATAAATTTAATTTTCGAAATTTTTTCCATTGTGGATTCGGAAAATCGTTAAATTAAAAACTCGTTTTTTCATCTTAGAAAAAAGTAATAACTAATTGTATAGAAAAACATTCTTAATTCGTCAAATACGGGTGTTGAAAAAAAAATTTTTTTTGTGAAAACTTGTAAATCTATTTTTTGTTTTTTTTATAATCGTCATTTTATAAAATGCAAAAAAATTTCTAATTTAACCAACTTTTTCTTATAATAAAAATTAGAAAATCCACTTTTTTAAACGGTGTATATATACAGGGTGGCCCACCACATTCGCCCGGTTATTCTACGAGAAATGAAAAGAGTTGGAAAAAAAATTTTGGGACAGCGTTGGTCTGTGGGGGCATATTTTAAAATTTTTTGGGGAAAATACAGGGTGACCAAAAAAAGTACATATCAAAGTTATTTTTTTTTTATGGAACACCCCATATTTTTTTTTTTTTTAGATACTATAGACCAAATGAAGGGGGGTTATTGTTATAATTCCTGTACCTAAAAAGACCGTTTCTGAGAAATTTGGGGAAATTAAAAAAAAAAGACCATATTTTAAAAAATTTTTTAACCCGTAACATATAAGAAGCTGCTCGTAATTAAATTTACTGCTTAGCTTAAGGGTTTAAGTTAACTATTACATAAAAGTTTTACCTTTAAAATTATACAGAGTGGTGAAAAAAAACCTCAAAGTTTGGACATACATTTTATTAAATAACTTCTTAAAGTTAAATGGAACACCCTATATTTAAAAGAAAAATTATTTGGCTTTTCTCCAGAATAAAGATATTTATATATTTTTTTTTTTAAAAGATTATTATGGGGAGCCCCCTTTTCCCCCCATAATAGTAACAAAAAAAATGAAAAGACATAAAAAAGGGTTTTAAATTTTTTATAAAATTGAAATTTTTTTAAGTATATAATAAAAAAATAAATTTTTTTGAAATTATATAAAAAAAAAAAATAACTTACTTGAAAAAATTGGCAACGCGTTATAAGATAATATTTTTTTCAAATTATTGGTTATCGACGGACGGGTGTAGCACATAAATTATTTGATTATATTACTTACAACAGATAAGAAACAAAAAAATTTTGTTTTTTAACTGACATTGACTTCTGACATGATTTTTTAAAAAAAAAGTTACTGGTAAAGGTACACGTGTAGGTACCTTTAATATTTAAAAAAATATGTATAAAAAGTAAATAAAATTTTTAGCCATATAGATGGGTTTTTTAGTTTAGTTTGGGATACAACTTAAAAGAAAATTTTTCTCCAGAATAAAGATTTTATATATTATTTTAAAGAATTATACTTTTTTTTTTTTTTATGGAGAGCTAGTTCGTCTCGCAAAATAGTAACAAAAAACATGAAAAGACATAAAAAGGTTTAATTCTTTATAAAATTGATTTGTTTTAAGTACTATAATAAAATAATTTTTTTTGAAATTATATAAAAATGGAAAATAAACTTACTTGAAAACATTGGCAACCCGTTATAAGATACATATGTTATTTCAAATTTATTGGTTATTGACGGACGGATGTAGCACATAAATTATTTGATTATATTACTTAAAACAGATAAGAAACTAAAAAATTGTGTTTTTTTAACTGACATTGACTTCTGACATGACTTTTTAAAAAAATAGTTACTGGTAAAGGTACACGTGTAGGTACCTTTAATATTTAAAAAAAAAATATGTATAGAAAAAGGAAATAAAACTTTTAGCCATATAGATAGGTTTTTTTATAGTTTATTTTGATTTCTGGGAGTATCAAATTAAAAGAAAAATTATTTGGCTTTTCTCCAGAATAAAGATATTTATATATTATTTTTAAAAATTATACTTTTTTTTAGAGATATTATAAAGCTAGTTGTCTAAAATAGTAACAAAAATATGAAAGACAAAAAATGTTTAATTTTTTTAAATTGTTTTAAGTACTATATGCAAAATATTTTTATGAAATTATATAAAAATAAAATATACTTTAAAATTAGCAAGCTTATAAGATATTAATTAAACCATTGTTATCAAAATATTATTGATTAAATTACTTAAAGATAAGAAACAAAAAATTGTGTTTATTAACTGACATTACTTCTGACATGATTTTTTAAAAATAGTTACTGGTAAAGGTACACGTGTAGGTCCCTTTAATATTTAAAAAATATGTATAAAAAAGTAAATAAAACTTTTAGTCAATGTCAGTTAATAAAACACAATTTTTTAGTTTCTTATCTGTTGTAAGTAATATAATCAAATAATTTATGTGCTACACCCGTCCGTCGATAACCAATAAGTTTGAAATAACATATATATCTTATAACGCGTTGCAATGTTTTCAAGTAAGTATATTT
Organism: Listronotus oregonensis; assembly: GCA_019359885.1. NCBI lineage: Eukaryota > Metazoa > Arthropoda > Insecta > Coleoptera > Curculionidae > Listronotus > Listronotus oregonensis. The sequence goes on from JAHBCN010019636.1 coordinate 3,588, forward strand.
TCTATTTTTATATAATTTCATAAAAATTATTATTTTATTATAGTACTTAAAACAATTTAATTTTATAAAGAATTAAACCTTTTTATGTCTTTTCATATTTTTTGTTACTATTATAGCGGGAGCAGACTAGCTCTCCATAAAAAAAATAAAAAAAAATAAAAAATATAAAAAAAAAAATAAAAAAAAGTATAATTTTTTAAAATAATATATAAAAATCTTTATTCTGGAAAAAAGCCAAATAATTTTTCTTTTAAGTTGATACTCCCAGAAATCAAAATATACTATAAAAACCTATCTATATGGCTAAAAGTTTTATTTACTTTTTTATACATATTTTTTAAATATTAAAGGTACCTACACGTGTACCTTTACCAGTAACTATTTTTTTTAAAAAGTCATGTCAGAAGTCAATGTCAGTTAATAAAACACAATTTTTTAGTTTCTTATCTGTTGTAAGTAATATAATCAAATAATTTATGTGCTACACCCGTCCGTCGATAACCAATAAGTTTGAAATAACATATATATCTTATAACGCGTTGCCAATGTTTTCCAGTAAGTATATTTTCTATTTTTATATAATTTCATAAAAATTATTATTTTATTATAGTACTTAAAACAATTCAATTTTATAAAGAATTAAACCTTTTTATGTCTTTTCATATTTTTTGTTACTATTATAGCGGGAGCAGACTAGCTCTCCATAATAATCTCTAAAAAAAGTATAATTTTTAAAAATAATATATAAATATCTTTATTCTGGAGAAAAGCCAAATAATTTTTCTTTTAATTTGATACTCCCAGAAATCAAAATAAACTATAAAAAAAACCCTATATTTAGTGGCCTATTTTGACGCAGAACTAGATTCCCTTTAAAACTATATTAGGGTTTCCTATACCTATCTCTTCTGCTTTTTATGCAAAAGACGTTTTTATATTTGACTTATGAATAATTTCTTTATCTTACAAATGGAACACTCTGTACTGTATAGGATGACGCCTGTTAGAATACCTTTGGGCATATACTTTTAATGCAAATAAACAAATTTCTTGACACTCACCGATTACCAAAATCATTTCATCTTCCTTATTTTAACTAAGTAAAATGTAACAATTCTTCAAAACGATTATAATTTTAAACTACTAGTAGCTTAATCAATGATAATCGTTTAATTAGCAAGTGTCGCTGTCAAATATTTTTGTTTGCAAATAAGAATTAACGTCATCTAGGTCAAAGCCTACTATTATTAAAAAAATATAAATATAATCCTACCTTTGGTGATAGTCATATTGAAATGTATGTTTTTGTTTACCCCATTATAATATTATTTTTGGATTTAATTTACCATAAAGTCCAAAAAATTTGCTAAGAAACAATCGCATTTTAACATATTTCGTTCCAACAATAATTAAGATAGGTGTACCTTTTACTATACTTTAATTCTTATTTTAAAGAATGCTTTAATATTTTAGAAATGGCAATAAATTGGACTTTTTACTTTTGCCTGCATTTTGCTTCAGATACATCTTATTTTTAAAAATTTAAACTTGTGCTTTTAGCGAATCTACGTGGCCCTTAATAATAAAAAGGTTTTTTAATAACAGTACAGGGTGTTCCATTTTTAAGATAAAAAAATTATTCATAAGACAAATATAAAAACGTCTTTTGCATAGAAAGTAAAAGAGATAGGTATAAGAAACCCTAATATAGTTTTAAAGGAAATCTTGTTCTGCGTCAAAATAGGCCACTAAATATAGGGTGTTCCATTTAACTTTAGAAAGATATTTAATAAAATGTATGTCCAAACTTTGAGGCAATTTTTTTCGCCACTCTGTATAATATTGAAGTAAAACTTTTATGTAATGGTTAACTTAAACCCCTAAGCTAAGCAGTAAATTTAATTACGAGCAGCTCCTTACATGTTACAGGGTGTAAACAATTTTAAAAATATGGTCTGTATTTTTTAGATTCTCTAAATTTATCAGAAAGGGTCAGTTTTAAGTATAGGAATTATAACAATAACTCCCTTTTATTTGGTCTATAGTATCTAAAAAATAATGGGCCACCCTGTATACATGGGCGTATTTAAGGGGGGCAGCTGCCTCCCCCTTGCTCGATAATAGAAAGCGTGAAAATGGTTTAAAGTTGTCAAATCTGGATTAAAAATACACGTTGAAAATAATAACAACTGGATAAAATTAAAAAAAAAACTAATTTATTCTAAAATGGCAATAATAATCCAAATATAAAAAAATATTAAAAACTAAGTATGCAGTAGGTGGTAGAGGAGCTTTTCCATGCTTGTGGCGGTACCATCCCACTTGCCCTTTAAAGGACTCGTGAAGTCCTAACCGACGTTTCGAGTTGTGGGTGGGCAAGTTAATTTTTCTTCTTCCTCTTCCTTCTTTTTTTTTCCTCTGTCATAAAATTTGGAAAATAATGATGATGTCACTCCCGAAAGTATAGTATTCCGGAAGTAAAACACCCCTCCAATGGGATCTCTAGGGGAGGGGTTCATTTGGGGGGCCACCATCGAAATGTCTAATATCATCTACTAATATATGTGGGTTTAACTCCAACGCAAGCTATGTTCACCATTATCTTCAATCTTCTAAACTTCATATATTATTTATTTCTTACCGAAACCCAAATAACTTCTAAAACGTTAACTACCTCCTTTTCCCAGGCTACGGACTTATTTCATCTTTTCGACCCCAGGGCTATGTTCCAAACGATCTGGCTTGTGCTAGGGTTTCTAACCTCAAATCGGGTAGGCCTGATATCTACGGTCTTAAACTAACCTTCAGATCTTCCACCAAATTTATCTGCTGTTTATACCGGTCCCTATCTGACAATTCCCACTCCGGGTTCTTTGACTTTCTTTCAATAAAGATTGACACTATTATTTCCCATTTTCCATTGGCCGAAGTAATCGTCCTCGAGGATTTTAATTTTCACAATTAGAACTGGCTAGGTTCTTCAAAAACTGACACTTAAGGCAGAGTAGCTGAAAACTTCGCAATCAGTAACTCGCTCAAAAATTTAATTATGAAACCTACCTACTTCCTACTTCTAACCCTGAACTCGACCACGCATTAGTAACTGCTCCTCTTGGTCGCTCAGATCATGGTTTGGTCACGGTATAATACTCCATACATTTGGAGGCAGCTGAATGTACACCTCCACGCACTGTCTTGCACTATAGGTCGGTGGACTGTAATGGTCTGGGAGATTTCTTTGCCACCTACCTATAGGATCCTACCTGCTTTTCCACTCACTATCTCTCCAAAACTTGCAAACAACTTACCGAAACAATTCAACTAGGCATTGAGACTTATATTCCTCATACCAAAAAAAAAACCCAAAACTTCAAATCACAAACCATGCTTTTTTTATTCCTGTGACAAAGCCAGACTTTTAAAAATCCAAACCCACAAAAAGTTTCTTCAAAACCCTAGTCCCGAAAACCGCCAGGCTAGCATTCAAGCAAGAAATCAGTATAATTAAACTATTTCAGAAGCCAAAGACCGTTTTAACAACAGATAAAAGATAAAGTTCTCTTTTGCTCGAATGGCAGTAAATCCTTCTGGTTCTTTGCCAAAAACACTAGTCAAAACTTGTGCACAAATTCTTTTCCACCCCTAATCTCTGAAGATGAAATTGTTTCTACATCTGAAGGAAAAGCCGAACTATTTGCCAAACAATTTGCTGCAAATTCTACTCTCGATCATCCCATTAATCTTTCTCTTCCAACATTTGCTCCTGTTCCACATAAAATGTCCGATATCATTTTTAAAGTCAAACGGATCAAGCGTATCCTTTCTTTTCTCAATACCAAAAGATCGTCTAGGCTGGATGGTATATTAGCAATCGTTTTGAAAAAATGTGCCCCTGAGCTTGCACCCATCTTAACTCGCCTCTTTTGAATCTCTTACGACATTTTTCCGAAGAACTGGAAAGCTGAACATGTGCAACCTGTCTCCAAGAAAGGATGTAAAACTCTCCCTTCTAACTATAGACCTATTTATCTTATTTCTGTTGTTTGCAAAGTAATGGCAAAATTCATTAATTCTTAAATATTAAACGATTTTACATGACAGACAGTATGGATTCCGTCACAGAAGATCCACAGCTGATCTTCTTTCCTTTGTCTCACAAAACCGGAACACGTCCCTTGAGTTTCTTGGTGAATCCCAGACCGTTGCTCTTGACATATCTAAAGCTTTTGATCAGTATGGCATGATGGGCTTCTTAACAAACTTTCTTACTACGGTCTTCCACCTAAGCTCTGTTCTTGGCTCTCCAATTTTACTTCAAATCGACGTATATCAGTTATTGTAGATGGTCATACTTCCAGCTTTTATCCAATTAATGCTGGAGTGTCCCAGCGCTCAGTACTGGCATCAACTCTGTTCCTTCTTCACATCAACGATTTTCTCTCTTTTACAACCAATCCTATCGATAGTTTTGCTGACGATAGTACCCTCCACTCTAATATTAAATTTCTTAAGTCATCCTGTAATTCTGATTTGGAAAGCAAGCGAGGGTTAATGCAGATATCTTTTTCACAAGACCTTAAAGAACTCTTGGATTGGGGAGCCAAAAATCTTGTCCAGTTTAATGCGTCTAAAACACAGCCATGTTCGCTATCGCCAAAAAAGGCGGCCAATGCTCATCCATTACTTATAAGCGGCCAAGTTCTGCAGAACAAAAAATCGTTTAATCTTGTGGGTGTTACTTTTAAAAATAACCTTAACTGGCACAAACACATTACATCTATAGCCTCAGCAGCTTCAAAGAAGCTTGGATTCTTTTTTCGAGCCAGAAAGTATTTCTCTCCTTCTAATCTGTGTACTCTGTATGTATTCCAGATCAGCCCCTTTTTTTTAGAATATTGTTTACACGTCTGCGGAATGGCGTCTCGAAGCGCAAACATTCTTGACTCTGTTCAGCGAAGAGCTGTAAGTCTTATCAATGATCCCACACTTACAGAAAAGCTTCCTTTTCTTGCCCACTGACGAGCTGTAGAGGATTTTTCCCTCTTTTATGAGTATTTTCACGGCTTCTGCTCCGAAGACTTGGCCAGTATAATTGCTCCTTCGGCAGCTCCCAACAGACCTACACGTAGTGCCACTTTTATGCATCCTTTTACAGTCCAACTTGAGAGGCCCGGAATTTTCCACTTTGTTCGTTCTTTCATCTCTAGAGTGTCCAGATTATGGAACTAGCTACCAGCAGAAGATTTTCTTTCTCCCCCAAATTTCCAAAAATTTAAGTCTCGTCTGAATAAACTCCCTATTACCAAACTTCAGACACCCACGGTACGTGAGTATTTAGGCCTTAAAAACTAAAACAATCAGCTTGACGATTTAAAGTCGGTCACTTCAGATCCAGGTCCCTAAGTCAAAGGCTTCCAAGTTCAGCATTCATGCTGCCCCCCTACCTATACCCAGGTCTGAATACGCCCATTTATATATATATATATATATATATATATATATATATATATATATATATATATATATATATATATATATATATATATATATATATATATATATAAATATATATATATATATATATATATATATATATATATATATATATTATATTATATTATATATATATATATATATATATATATATATATATATATATATATATATATATATTATATATTTAATAAAAAAAAAATTTAAAATAAAATAATTAATTTTTAAAATAATAAAATTAAACTTTTGTTTAGTTAAATTAATTAAATATTTAAAATTTATATAAAAAATATTGAAAATGTCATATTTGTGTTACTAAAAAATGTGATGGACTTTCCCATATACCTAACTTAACAAAGTTATTTTACTTACTTAAAGGTCTCCTCAACTAGCCATTTTTTCTATTCACACACACTGTTACACACATTTCTTAATGGCTTCGTTTATTAAAAAAAAATCTTTTTGTTTTTAAAAGCTGGATGCTTTTGGATAAAACAGAAACAAGCAGTAACTGGATTTTGTTTTCCCTTATCATAGTAAGGTCAAATCTGTCAAATAGTCAACTTGTAGAATCTCGTCGCGCGTCTACTACCGTGTATCCTCTCTCACTGTTCTTTACCACAGGTTAAAAAGAAATAGTCATATAAAGGGTAACAAACGGAATCTTCCTATAAAGGTTTTTTTTTTTTTTTTTTTTTTTTTTTTTTTTTATATAATATATATATATATTTGAAAGGAGAGTACTTAAATAGGACGATCCTAGACGATTTTGGATGTACCAATAATTTTCCGCCAACAATTTAATACGTTTATTTCAAAAAAGTTCTTTTTAACGAACGCTCGACAGCAATAGTTGTACTGTGTCGATTATTTGCGACCAAAAAGTTTTTTTTTTTTTAAAAGTTATTAATAATGGATGTTTACAACTGGAAGACAAAATTTAAATTTTGAATGGAATCACCGTGGAAATCCGTTAGGGGGGAACGGGGAATTATTTAATAATTTATTTCTAACCAGGCCGACTCCCACGATTTCCCCTTTTTTTCCGAGTCATTAAAAACTTTCTGACATTTGGTTTTTAACCCAAGAAAAAATAAACATGATAGTGCCCCCAAAAAAAAAAGGGAAATGACACAAATTATGGTAGTGGCAAGTTATTTAAAATCCTACAGTTTCCATTAATACAATTGCAGGACAGGTTTTTTTTTGAGCAGAAGATCAGTGGAAAGAGTGCTGAAAAAAATTGATACCGATCCTACAAAGTAAGAAAAACCAATGAAATTTTCCTTGATGATCATTTTAGACGAAGGCAATTTTTTGAAACTGTAATGAAAATGAAAATAACAATAAAAAATTTTATAAGAAACATTGTTTTTACTGATGAATCGACATTTTCACTTCATGGTCTCACCCAACGATTTTTTTCTCTGAGGTCACGTAAAATCATAAATTTATGTTTTCCAGGAGAATAGGGCTAATAATCTACAAGAATTGCAATTACAAATTGGGAATTGGGAATTTAGGATTATTACCCTTAACATTAAGCAAATGTCAGAAGGCGTTTTTATGACAATCTTGGTTATTGTTTGGCTCAAGAAGGTGGTTTATTTGATCATCTTTGATAACTTGAAAAGAGTTTTTCTTTTTTATTCTATGAATGCACATTAAATTATTTTCTTAAAAAAATATCTTCAACGTTCCATTATTTATTTGAGAAAATTATTTTATTTTATTAGGAAAAACTTTTGGTTTTTAACTAATTTTAAATTTATGACTGATAAGAAATCAGATCAGAAGTCGGTTGACGCTAGCTAACTCCTGCTACTTGCCTATAACACTCATCCTCTTTAAAAATAAAAACGTAGTAAACAACTAAACTGGACAGATAATTCTTTCGAATTTATCACCGCACTCCCCACCAGTCCTAACCAAAAATGCGCCACGTGAGAAAACGAGACGGAAGTTGAGATGCAAGCCACAAAATTATTATTGGTATTTTAGAATTGGGTACATCCAAAATTGTCCAGGACCCTCCTATGTTCGCAGTACGGTGCGCTTTACTGTATATATATATATATATATATATATATATATATATATATATATATATATATATATATATATATATATATATATATATATTAATATATAATATATATATTATATATATATATATATATATATATATATATATATATATATATATATATATATTAATATATATATATATATATATATATATATATATATATATATATATATATATTAATATATATATATAAAAAAGCCACTGAGCATTAATTTTAGTAAATAAGGTCCACTTTGTGCATTTTTTATGGCAATATCTTTATTCTATGCCTCAGTTTATAACAACATAAATGAAAGAATAGAATTTTCATTCTAGACTGACAAAAGCTAAGTAAGTACCATAGACTAAAAATTACATGGTGTGTCGTAAATTATTGATGCATGTCTGTCAAAAAAAAATCAAGTAGAGTGTATTTATTTATATTTAAACCAAGAAAAAACCAGTCATAAATCTTCCAATAATTAGGACAGTAGCAAAAAACATACAAAATATCCTAAGTAAACAATCCATAAAGCTTTTCTTTGGTGGGGCTTTTCTAAAAATGTTTAGGGACCATTTTTTATGTTTATTGAGTTAATTGAAAAATTACCTGAATATAGGCATTTTTCTAAAACAAAGCAATTTTTTGCACCAAATTATTTTGTAAAAAGGTTATTAATACGAGAAGATTTGTCTTTATAGATTTTTTAGGTTTTGAAACAAATCAGTAATAATTATTTTAACCTGGACAAAAATTTGCTAACGTACTTTCGGCGGTATTGAAAGTTTAGTCGTGTAAATAATGGGGCGTGTATATGTTGTGTTGTGTTGTGTCCCAGAATATGTGGTCAATCTCTCAACATCTAATAGAAAACCCCAAAAATATTATGACAAGTTCTCATAAAAAAAATTTCTACGGGCCTTCCTTACGGATATACAGGTACATAACGGACGACCCTGAAAATCGTTTTTTCTTAAATAACTTTTATAATACTGGGTGTAATTTAATATTTTTTTAATATGATGGTTACTAGATAAGTCTTCTTAAAATAAACCTATTTAATCATATTTGGCTTATTTAGTTTTCGACGGACGGACGGACGGACTAGCTCTGACACTATAATTGCAATTTTTTTAACACCCTGTATGATAAAGGTTCAACAATATTATTTTTGGATAGCTTTAACCTTAAACTAAAAAAAAAAGGTATTCTTGATTGACATCGATAAAATCAACTGGTTACGAGAAATAAAATATTATGTTTGGTAATTTTTTTACATTATACTGGGTGTTTTCTAATTGTACGTCAATATTTAAGGAGGCAATTTTTGGGTCCATTTTAAGAAAAAAACTTTACATAAATGTATGTCCTAAACGGCTTAACTTTTGAGATACAGGGTGAGTAATTTTTCAAAAATAAATCATTTAATATTAATATCTGTAATACCACTTTAGATATTTTAATGAAATTTGGCATAAATGTACTATGTACCAAGAAGCATTTTTAAGTGTACCACATTTTTTTTTATTTCCACCAATGGTGTTCGTACAGAATTTGACCTACCTATCATGGCAAATAAAAAAAAATGTGGTACACTGAAAAATGCTTCTTGATACATAGTACATGTATGCCAAATTTTATTAAAAGATCTAAAGTGGTATTACAGATATTATTAATAAATTATTTATGTTTGAAAAATTTTCCACCCTATATCTCAAAAGTTAAGACGTTTAGGACATACATTCATATGAAGTTTTCTTTTTAAAATGGACCCAAAAATTGTTTTCTTAAATATTGACGTACAATTAGAAAACACCCTGTATAATGTAAAAAAAATTACCAAACATAATATTTTATTTCTCGTAAACAGTTGATTTTATCGATGTCAATCAAGCACACCTTTTTTTGTTAAAGGTTAAAGCTATCCACAGATAATATTGTTGAGCCTTTATCATACAGGGTGTTGAAAAAATTGCTATTATTGTGTCAGAGCTAGTCCGTCCCTGGCAAACTAAATAAGCCAAATATGATTAAATGGGTTCATTTTAAGAAGACTTACCTAGTAACCATCATATTAAAAAATATATAAAATTACGCCTAGTATTTTAAAAGTTATTTAACAAAAAACGATTTCAGGGTCGTCAGTTATGTACCTGTATCTCCGTAGAAAAGGCTCGTAGGAAAAAAGTTTATGGGAACTTGTCATAATATTTTAGGGTTTTCTAAATTAAAAGAGATTGCCGACAGGGGAGGTAGTAAAAAAATCAACTTTTTTTCGCAAATCCCGAAATAAAAATTTTCTTTACTAAAGTGTTCCCCTTGGGGCCAGTATCATCTGGTATAAATTTGGTGTGGGTCCCATGTCTCAATTTTTAGATAAAAAAGTTTGAAAATCCTAGCTACGCCGATGTATATATATATATATATATATATATATATATATATATATATATATATATATATATATATATATATATATATATATATATATAATGATATTTCTTTCTTTTTTTCAACCATTTTATAAATTATTTTTTATAAAGTTTTCTTGGGTATAGGTTGACAAATAAATTGGAAGGTGAATTTCCAGTACGACGTTTCGCATATTATATTATGCTTTTTCAAGTTTTATTCTAAAATTTAAAAAATACAATTAAAAGGTTTTAAAACACTACTAAAACACATTTTTTTTTGCTGTTGGACATACACATTTAAAATTTTACTTTATAGACGTAATGTTTGCAAATTGATTAAAAATTCCATATAAATATAAAACCAAAAATACAGAAATAAGTACATACCTTGGAGTTGTTTTAATTCATTTTGGTGAAGAAATTAGTTTCGTTTAAAGGAATGTTATTATTTTCTAAAATGTCTTTGATGTCAATAGATAAAATTATTTATTTTTTAGATGCTTAATTTATTATAATATTTTTTGTTTTGTATACCAAATGTTATTTATTTTTATAATTTAAATTATACAAATTAGTCGAATATATATGTATTTATTATTTTTTTTAAATATTTAGTTTGGGTTTATTAAATTATGGTAAATTTAACTAAGGCTGCTTATATCTTTTTTATCATTTAGAGCATTTCTTTCTTTTTTAATTTCAATCATTTCTTTTATTTTTAATTTTTGATAGTTTGAGTCTGTAGTTAATATTTTGGTTTCTTTAAAGTTAAATTCGTGTTTTGTTTGGGGCTAATGTTTGTGTAGCGCGGTGAAGGCGTTTTTAGTATATTTATGACCGTTTAGCCTACTTTCTAGGTGTTGCGTTGTCATTTCAATGTATTTTTTGGGCCAATTTAAGCATGGTATTGAGTACACTAAATTCGTGGTGGGTCCTTTACTTTTTAATGGTGAAAATAATATACTACTTTGATTTTGAGCCTTGTGGCAAACATTTATGTTGTGTTTAGACAGAATGTGTTTAATTTTTTCTGAAAGTCGAGAAGTGTAAAGCATAGCAATTTATACAGGGTGGTCCGATTTATAATCGGGAGACTTTGGCATCGTATTAAGTACTTAAAAATATTTAAAAAATATATTTAAACCTATATCGAAAAATGCATAGGTGCGACTGTAGAAGGCGTTAAAGTATTTTAAAAAATATTGTTTTTTTTTTAATTTTTTAAAAACCTCTTAAGATATCACTTTCATATTTTAACCATATCATCATCACCTAAAGGCAAACGTATAGCACCGATTAGAGATTTTCTGTTATAGCAAAGGCGTTTGTGAGGGCGATTTAAATATTTTTACAAATTATAATTATGGTACGCCACTGTTTTTTTTAAATTTAATTGCACATTCCGATGCGCTAAATCAAATTGAACTAATGTTAGAATAAATGAATAAGGAGATAAATGCATTATTCTTTATGAATAACATCAAATATGAACACACGCAATTATAAAAAGACTTACCAATGTTAGATACCTAGCCTGAGAACTCGTTGTTAACAAACAAGCATCTCCTTTATTTTCCAAGTATAGCTAAGATTAGGCTTCATATTAAATATAATTAATCTTATCGTTGTATATATAAAACTACTTTTATTTAAACTGTAACAAGAAGTTCTCATTTCACACATTTCTAGACGCTAACACAACCACCTAAATAAACAAGTTGTGGGAGGCCCTGTACTCTCACACCCTCAAGTTGTAATCTTAAAAATAAATAAGAATTTTATAGCTAAGCCAAGTGTTAATCTCGTTGACATTTTAACTAAGAAAGAACTATTTGTATACAACGTAAACTGTTTCCAACAAACGCCCTGTTTGTTTAGAAGTTGATAAAAACCAAATGTGTAATTTTTAGTAGTTAGTCTAATTCCAGTTCTCGATCTTGTAACAACGTTAAGTGAACCTCTGTACTTGTAACTTTTACTTTAATAAAATAGTTAAGCTTACGGTGTGTAACTTGTTTTCATCGCTCAACCTTCCGTCCTGACAACTTCATCGTGCAGGGAAGCACGTATAAAATACATCCCTGGTGTCTAACCGAGAGCTACACAACAAAATTTGGTGTCAGAAGTGGGATTTGCAGCTACAATTTCCTAGACAATAGCCGAGAGGTTCTACGGAATTTGGCGGATCTCAATCCTTCAAGCTAGAAGCCACAGCCGTGTAGAAGACAGTGCAGTTCTGGACCTTGCAGAACAATCCGTAAGTGAATGATTTTTTTATCGACTGTTTTGTTTTAGTTGTA
>JAHBCN010019637.1:0-15822 GCA_019359885.1 Listronotus oregonensis
GAATAACAAATAAATAAATTAGATATTACTAAAATATCTGGATTTGCGAGCTATATTTTAAGCTTTTGCATATAAGATATATTATATTATTAAGAGTATTTATTATATACCCTGCAATGGGTCCCTGGACACAAAGGGATCCCGGGGTATGAACTCGCCAATTTGGGGGAGCTGAGGACAATGGACCTGAATATACCGTGGGAATCTCTTACAACACGAATATGACAGAGACAGCAACATGGATAGAGAAACGGTTCGATGAGAACTGGAAAAAGACAAAAACCAGACAATCAAAGGCTATTATTGAGGAAGAACTATGGAAGGACCTACCTATAAACATAAAGGACTTCAATAGAGTGCAAATGAAAACCTGACAGGCCCCTGAGGGGTCACTGTAGAAACAGACACTATCTCAACAAGATAGGAAAAAGCGAACAAGTACATGTAGATGGTGTGGGGGGGGAAGAGGGACGGCTTTTAAAAAATCAGCAGCATATTTAATAAGCTATTTCTTTCTTAAAATGCTTAAGTAAAAAAAAGGTCAAAAAACATATTTTTGAACTATAAGAATCTTTACTAAAGTTAGATGTTTTCAGCATTTTTAATTTAGGAATTAATAGTTAAAGTACCTTATTAAGTTCACAAAAGTACGACAAAAATACTTCTTCTGGTATGCTTTTGATTTGCTTTTTCTTTCACCAATTTAAAAATTGGGTGTATTGATGCTCGTATCTTTCTTTTGATTTTCTTGGTAATAGGTGATTCACCTCATTGGCAGCCTTCACAATATCTTTTGAAAGCTCTTCGTCGAAATGATACATTATTTTACTTTTTAAAAACCTTTAAGTCTTAGAAATATTTTGACAAATTTTGACGTCTTAGAACATTTCTTTTGTTGTCATGTACAAAAACCTCAAAATAATTTTTAAAGAAAAATGGCATATTTAAAAAAAAAACAGGCCAAGGTAAAATTTCCCTCGCTAGTGCAAGAAAAATTACTTTTTTGCACTAGTGCGGGAAAGTGACACTTTTCGGACTAAAATACGTGCGCACGAAAGTAGACAAATATGCACAGTCGTAAAAAAGTCGTTTTTGTAACTAAGAGACCTATTTTTTTTGGAAATTTAATAAAAATTTACCCAAAACATTTCTTTAAGAAAACTGAAATTTACAAAAAACAAATTTAATAGGTATTGCTACCAAAGTTTTATTATGTATTTAATTGTTTAAATTGCCTTTAATAAAGTTTTTATTTTTGACGTGGGACTATTATTTCCAGATATATTCTAACCAGCCCTCGTCATCCGGTTTCGTTTTCCTGCTCACCTCAGTGCCGCGAAGTGGGTAGAGCATAAATTACTGCTAATATAATAGTCTAGTTGTTTACTATTTATTTTATTTCAAAACATGTCTTTTATTACGAATTATTTATAGTTCTAAAGCGAAATCAGGTTTTTCCCTCCTACTCACCTTCCTTTTGTGTAGTATACGGAAAAAGCGAGTGACTAAATAACTCAGGTATTTATTGTTTATTTAATGAAAAAGCCTACGTATATCATATCCCTAAAGAGCATTATTTTAAAGTAACTATACACAAAGACATATTGAAAATATTTATAGAAAATTTTCAGACAATTTATAGTCCAGTCACTAAACGTTTTTCGCTCCGAATTTTTAATAACATTTACACTCCCTTTCTCGGGGGGTGTATGCGTGAATATTTAAAAGAACCCCTCAAATTGGTAGATAAACCTATTTTAAGCAAAAAAAAAAAAAAACATGTTTTTTTATGTTTTTTTTTTAATAGCTCAACACCTGGCGTTTTATGAAAAAATAATTTGCCTTAAAAAAAACTTGTCAAGAAACAAGGAAGTTTGTTTTCTTTATTTATGGTTAAAGACGCAATAAAGCGAGTTATGGTTCTTTGAATGCGATTTCGTAAATTTTTTCCAAAATTGTAATGTTAAATAAAGGATAAACAAAAAATGTGTAGAATTTTTTTTTAAACTAAAAACGATCTTCAAAATGGGTAGGAACAAAAGACTTAAGGACAAATATTAATTAAGTTCTAATGAAGACAAGATGGGTTGCTCGAATTTTTGAAGAAAAATTAAGCAATTAAACTGGCGCCATTACCAGTAGTAATAAAATTTATCAAAACTCCTAAAAAATTGACTTTTTTTAGGCGTCCCTAATCTGTTTTAAAAGTTTAAATAGTTTAGAAAGCCCATGTTTTAAAGAAAGGCAATTCATTTTTTTTAATTTATAAATTCCTAGAAAATATATTACTTTTTAATTAACTTTTAAAACAATAATTGTAAGTTAAAAGTAGTTTTAAACAAATTTTAGCTTTTTCTTTAATAAAAATTTTTCCTTTTGATATTTCTAGCATAAAAATTAAATGAGATATGGCCATTTAAAAGTTGCATTTGCGTGCGAAGAGCGCTTTTTCGAGCCCTTTAACCTTATAACTTTTTAAAACCATGGGCTTAAAAAGACCCAATGATCTCTTAGCTCATAAAATTTCCTACAAAATGGGTTTCAAATGGATGAAATAACTTAAATAGAAGCAGAGTCATCGCCAAAAATTGAAATAAATGTTTGTTTTAAAAAGTTATTGAGCATGGAAATTTTAAAATTTTGGGGCATTCTTTTTTTTTTTTGGCTATGTTGTGTACATTTACCACATGTCTATTTTAGTACACTAGTAAAATAAACACAACACATGTTATTTAACATAGAGTTGAATACCTGCTAACTGACTTTTATACTATATATACAGATACATCTTTTTTTATAGCATATAGTATATAAAAATACAAGAGAATAAACACGTGGTGCACATTTAAAATTAGTATATTCCTGCATATTTAAATATATTTTTTGTATGTCCATTTTTTAATTGCGGTTTGCGGTTGCGGTTGGTGATTAATTGATTGTTTATTTTTTTTATTTTGTAGGGGTAAAAAAATTGAAATAAATAATAAAAATGTATTATATGTAGTATAATAATTTTTATTTCATATTAATGCCACCAATAAAGCGCTTCTAGCTGTTGGAAAATTGTTTTCCTATCATTTTATGGCAAGGGGTGGTTTTTAAGGGTTGAATCATTTTATCAAATAATACATCAGTTCATAGAGACTATAAGGATATATTATTTCTTCTACATAAATATTTCAATAAAAAGGTTTTAAGCTGTTGAAATATATTTCTTTTATTAATTTCGCTAAAGGAGGTAGTTTTTAAGGATATTACGTTGTAAAATACCACAAATCAAATTTTTTAATTAAAAACAATAAATATTTGATTTGTCTACACTTAATTATAACTTATTAAACTCTTAAAGTAACATAAAAGTTACATAAAATAATCGAAAGAGAAAAATTCCATTACTTATTTCCAGATTTGAGAAAAGATGCAAGAAATTTTTTTAAATACTTTTGCATGTCGGAAGAAAAGTTTTTTGAACTTCTTAGTTCAAAACAGACGTCATAGAACCCAAAAAACTGTTTTCACATACCTGAAATCAGAATCCACTAAACAACTTTTTTATTTAGATTAATTTAAAAAATATAATAATAATAAAATACAAATGTCAAAAAAATAACAACAAATAAACAAATGCAGTTAACAGAATAAACAATATATGAGATTCTTCACGATAATACCCGAAGAAGGCGTAAGACTCGAATGCCAAATTTGCTTGCTTGCTCTTCCCTTGCTTTTCTCAAGTTCTGAGTTCGTTCCATCGGCGGCTCATTACATTTTATGTAAAGGGTTTGTTGGTCTTTTTGGTTTTTTAAATATTTTTTTTTTCGTTTTAAATTTTTCTAAGTAATCGTTCGCAATTAAAAATTGACATAGATATTTGGCAACAAAAGCGGGACAATGACGTTGAACATTTAAAAAAGTGTTTTAAATCACGTTAAAATAAATTTAAGATAGTTTACTCCAAAAAGTCTTACAAAATCCCCTTTTTATAAAGCCCACATTTAAAGCCTCTCGGATGAACATATTTTATTTTGTCTCTTCCATCCCCGAACTCGCCCATTTCTCCAACAAAAATTGATTGTTGAACGGGATGCAGTATTTTAAATAAACCAAATTTGGGTGTTCCCAACAAAACGAATACGTTTCCAAAATTGGAGGTTCTCAATGCTTAAAAATATTTTTTTAAAAGACTGTAACACATGACCTTCTTTTATTCGGTTATATTTTACACTATTTTACACTTTTTGGACCCACCTAGTCAAAATACCTTTCTAAGGGCGTTTACGTAAAAAGAATAAAATGGTGTACACTATTTTTAATAAAAGACCTGGTAAATTTTAAAAACAATATTTTTTAAAGGGAAAAGTCAAAAAATTTAGGGTTTGCTTTTTTTTAATATAAAATTTTATAGCATTAGTTTAAAATATTATTGTTAAAACCGTTTTTGAATTTAAAATGAAGCATGGCTTTCATACATGACAGATATCGACAATGTTATTATGCACAACTTTAATTAAATCTCGTTTGACAGACATAAAAAAGTTTTTTTCAAAAAATATTTAGGAAAGCTTTTTTTGGTTTTTTATTGGTTAATCTTTAATTAATTGTATAAAACTTGCATTTTACCCAATTATTTTATGTAAATATAAAAATAAAAAAAATTAATATTTTAAACGAATAAAAAGTCCTTTTATCAAACCATAAAACTCCTTAAAACTTAAAATAGGACAAAATGGATTAAATCGGGTTGAGGTAGCTTTTTGAATGATGGGAAGAGAGAGGGAATCGGGACAAAGACGGAGGCGGGATCAATACGTTACTGTGCCAAGACTGAAAAAGATCGCGACTTTTTTTCGTAAAAAAGGGGGAAAATTTTTTGAGCCCTTTTTAACTTTAATGTATACGCCAAAATCTAACGTATTATTTTCCATTTTTAAATATAGTTTCTAATATAATTCAGTAAGTCATTCAATACTGCGGAACAGAAAAAAGTTACATGCAAATTTTACATCTTAATTTATCCATACTTATAGAAACCTAAAAGATGATAATAATAGTATATTATTGAATGAGCATGTAATTATAGCTATTACTCACGATGATGAAGTTTGCGTCACGAACCCGGGGTAGGGGCGTAATTCGTCAATGATAAAATACCCCCGGAAAATATACTTTTTTTACGACTTAACAAAAGTGAGTTACATAGCTGTTTAAATTCCCTTTTTTAATAATTTATCTACCTGCATTTTGATAATTGTCTAAAATTCCTCCCCCGATTTTGAAAAAATTTGGTTTACGGTTTTTTTTTGGGGGCTGATTACGTTTTTTTTGGCAACGTTTCGTTTTTGAGATATTATTTAAATATTCCTCCTTCTTTTTGCATAAATTCTTGTTTTTTAAAATACATTGGCCACAATATTTCACAAACACCTTTTAAAAATTTTTTTTATATTTAATTACATCCTTTTCCATTTAATTGCAAACATCCCCTTTACCCCCCCAATGGCCGAAACCCTTTATACACTAGCAAATATGGTGCTGCCTTTGAGCGAAAGTTCGCAATTTGGGAAAAAAAGTGAAAAAAATTTTAAAAATACGGTTTTAAAAAAGTGTTTATAAAATATTGTGTGCCCCATGAAAAATCAAATTTTGAAAAAAAAGGGAATATAGTGAAATGAGGTTAGTTTGATTTTCAACTTTGATGATGAATATCTCGGAAACGAAATTGCAAATTTTTTTTTTTTTCTGATTCTTCAGCGCCCCAAAAAAACCGTATACCAAATTTGGTTAAAACGGGGGGCCTTTCGAACTTTGCATTTTAATTAAATTTTTGAGAACTTTCTATTAAAAGAACATGAAAGAAAGGAAGAAATCTACCTGCCCAAGTACTTTTAAATTTGTTTTACAATTTTACCTCAATTACCAACCTTGTGATAGAGATACTAAGATATAAATATTTTTATATATTTTTTTATCGGTTATTTTTTATTTACCCGCCAAACTTTGCATAATAAAATTCTATTTTATTCAAATCAAAATATGGCGTCAGTTGTGAATAACATTGGTTGTCATAGTACCGTGAAAACAGATGTCAACCAGCATTTTTTCTGTCAGGCAAAGCACACTATTATTTTTATACACTATCTTATAAGGTCACAGGATTGTGAAAAATTTACTTTTTTTTTTCTTCAGATAAATAAAATTTGCTAATAATTCTTATTTTTTTCGATATTGACAATTTTTAAAGGTCGACTTTTTGAAACTTAAATATGTTAGACAGTGCTTATTGACTCTTAAAGACGTGTATACGAGCGATTGATGCTACTATGTAGAGGTCATCGAACCCGTGAGTAATAACCTGTGAGTAATGGATCATTACTCACTGGTAGGTAATAAGTGTTATTATTTATTAAAAATTAGTTAATAATAAGCATATTATTAAACAGTCCTAGAAAAAAGTCATTAGTGGACAGATCGTTATATTAATGAAATTTTTAGAAATACAGCGCGGCCTCAAGTTACAAATATTAAAGGGATAAGGAAATCTCATAATACCAATTTCTATTTATATATTGTCTTAAATTAATTTAAAGTTTAATTAAACTTCTTAAAGTTAATACTTTAAGTTAGAAATAACGGGTTTATTCTTGAGAAGAAACTGTCTTTTAGGAACAGATTTTTGCTTAAACCAATAATAAGAGAGAATAGTAAATGGTACATAGTCGGAGAGGCCATGTTACATGTTTCATAAAGTTTGAATCAGTTAGAAATTTAACATATTTGTTTCGACAGGATAAATGAGTAAGTAATCCACTGATTGCCTGATCTACACTAGGTACTTCGTATATAGGAAGTCCGCGCATCTTTTATTTTCATGATTGCCAATTGTTAAACCCCGTGATTGACATATAGCGGAGTCACCTTAGGTTTCTACCTAGGAAACCAGGGACTGTCAAAAAAAATAAATATCCAGTAAAATAATATTTTTTATATTCAATTGAACAAGGTTTACCCAATAAAATTAGTTGCTTTTTACTTTTTGAATATTTATAAACAATTGCAATAAATGTTTGAATAAATGGTTATAATTTGCTTAAATAATTTACATTTTTTATTTTAAATTAATAAATAAAATAAATAAACATTTTACAAGACGTAATAAAGTAAAAGGTATACAAAAAAAGTCAAATTTCTAAGAGACAGGTGCGGTGTTTCAGCTGAATACAAGACCTATATGCTAGGGATAGCTCAGTAGTCCAGGAAACGAAGCTGAAAAAAGTGCAAAACCCGGCAATTTTTTTCAAAATGCATAGATTTGCATAAAGATTTGGGATTAAGCTTAACTTACCCTCCTTTTCAAAATCGATATTATGCCGATGGGCGCTCTTTATTTCTTAGGGGTTAAAATTATCCTTCATTGATAAAACTTATAAAACCACACATTAAAGCTTAAGTTGTGTGAATTTGACTTAAATCGGTTAAAAAAGTAGTATTTTGTTTCTGTGAAACATTATTTAAAATATTTTAGCCCTTAAAAATCAACCCCAATTATGATTTAATTAAAAAAAAATTACAATAAAAAATTAATATATTATAACAGTGTTTGCATAAGAATTTGGGATTAAGCTTAACCTACCCTTCTCTTCAAAATCTCCATTATGCTTAAGGTCGCTTTTTGTTTTTTAGGGGTGAAAACTTACCCTTATTGCACAAACCTTTAAAACTTTCATATTAAAGCCTAAGTCACAAAAAATTGGGCTGAAATATGTTGAATGTATGTAAGATTTTTTAAAAAATGCATCAAATCTCATAAAAAGTTGGAATTAAGTTTGACTCAAGTGTGCATTACGAAGTGCGCTCTTTTAGTTTTTAGGGGGTGAAAACTACCCCTCATTACTAAAACCTTCAAAACTTACTTCACTTTCATACTAAAGCTTAAATAAGTAAAACTTGGCTCAAATAAGTTAAATAATAAATTTTTAATCTTTGATATATTAGTTGAAGTATTGCAACCCTTAAAAACAACCCTATTATAAATTAAATATATATTATATATTTATTATATTAAATATATATATATATATATATATATATATATATATATATTTTTATATATATATATATATATATATATATATATATATATATATATATATATATATATATATATATATATATATATATATATATATATATATATATATATATATATATATATATATTATAATTTTTGGATAAAATAAAAAAAATACGTACAATTGCAAAAAAAATGTTTTGAAATAAAAAGATGTTTACAAAAAAATGTATGTGGACTTTTGGAATGCTCCAAAAAAATATTTTTTAGCATAACTCCTACAGTTTTTTGTAATTATTGTTCAAACAATATAAATTTTCTTTGCCCCCTTTAAAAGATTTCTGATTTTAAAAAATATGAAAAAACAAAATTATTTAAAAAAATATTATCAAAATCGGAGATGTTCTTGAGGACTTCCAACTAAAATGCTTCATTGACGCTATTATTACTGCAAACAAGTTTTATAAGAAACTTTTACCTGTATAACTTATAGTTTCTGAAAAAAAATAGTCCCTTAATAAACGGGCCATCCTGTACTTCGGTCAACATTCTAACTGTAATAAGTTTCATTTAAATCAAAAAACCCAATTTGAAAATAAAAGGAAAATTCCAATTCTAAAAAATGTTCTATCACTGGCTGTATTTTAAAAATGGGGCCGTTTTGATACTATAATTGTATAACATTTTTGACTTATGTTTTTTAGATCACCCTGTATAATATTAAACTACAATTTTGTTACATGGAATCTAACTTAACTTTTTATTTAGAATATTGACAGTGACTATAACTAACATGCTTGACAGCATGACCTGAATAAATACATCCATTTGCAATGTCAATGAATTAGCTGCCCACACGGTTCCCTAAATGTCATAGGGTTCATCTACGCTAGAGGGGATTCCATAGAGCTATTATTACAGAAAATAATTAATTACGTATAATGTGGTATGGTGATTATTGCCTTTAGGAGTTTTGGAGTAAAAAAAATATGTATAACAATTTTTGGGTAAATGAAAAAGTCTGCCTTAAAACATTCAATGTCATAACTTTTAGATACATTATACCAGGGGTCTCCAATCTTTCCAGCCTAGGGCCATACTGATTACTCCAATAAGTTCCGAGGGCCAAAACCATATTATCATTGTTGCCGGTGGTAAGAAGTGAAATAGTCCACTGATGAAAAAAAAAAGTCCGAAAAAGTACACAACGTTTAAAAAAGGCTGCAAATCGGACTAAAGTCCGCAAAACGGCAACACTGCATATTATTAATTTTCCTGTCATTATCTGTAATTTCTAGATTAGTCGTAGAGTACGAGCCATGAGGAGTAACGTGACACGACATCTGGTGGACACAAGCGGAAATAGGTAGTACCTTCTATCGCTAACAGATGGCGCTAATAGCACGTACAGAATAATCTCGTTGGTTCGAGAAAGTTCTGGTGTCTTCCACTCACTTCTAGATGGCAGTAATTGGAATATATAAGAAGGCTAGTGGCGCAACCACAAGTCAGTTCCTATGACACTGTTGTTAAATAAAATATTGCATACCTCCTTAAAACGTGTTTGTGCGTGTTTAAGTTTAAGACATCTTTATAACAGTATTTTGATTTGAATTGTTGCTTTTGTGTGTGAATTAGTAGTATGGAAAAATTGATAGTGAATGCAGAAAATTCAAAGATCAGTGGAACATTCAGTATTTCGTAATTGAGTCCAGTAACAAGGCGCTATGTTTGATTTGCAATGAAAGCATAGCCGTTCTCAAGAATATAACATTAAACGTCATTATGAAACAAAACATTTTCAAAATTACTCAAAATATACAGGAAGTTTGCGGAAGAAAAATTCGAAGCTATGCAGCGCGGATTGAAATCGCAGCAATCTTCATTTACAAAACTCAAAACTGAACAAGAGGCTGCAACTCGTGCCAGCTTTCGTGTGGCTCTTGAAATTGCAAAATGTGGAAAACCATTCACCGATGGAGAAATGATCAAAGAATGCATAATTGCAGTAGCCGAAGAAATGTGCCCTGAAAAGGTAAATTTATTAAAAACTGTCAGTATGTCAGCAAACACTGTGGCTCGAAGGGTAGAAAACATCGCTGAAAATATATCCTCTCAACTGTTCGACAAAAATGGACATTTTGAGTGGTTTTCTTTGGCCTTGAAAGAGTCAACGGATGTGTCAGATACTGCTCAGGTGTTGATTTATATTCGAGGAGTAGATAAAAGCTATGAAGTGCACGAAGAACTTCTTGATATGTATAATATTCATGGCACAACTACTGGTACAGATATTTTTAAAGGAGTTGAAATGGCCATTAATCAAAGAACCTTCGATGGAAAAACTTGAAATGTATTACAACTGATGGAGGCAAAAACAGAGTGGGAAAGATAAAGGAGTGGTTTGCTCTTGTGTCAAAGGCTGTAGAAAATGACGGTGGTTCAAAACCATTAGTCTTACATTGTATCATTCATCAACAGTCTTTGTGCGGAAAATGTTTGGATATGTCTGACGTTCTGAAACCAGTCATATCAACTGTTAATTTTATCAGATCTTTTGGGCTGAATCACCGACAATTCCGACAATTTATTGAAGAGATTGGAGAAACTGACTTACCTTATCATACTGCCGTACGCTGGCTTAGTTGTGGGAAAGTTCTTCAGCGCTTTTTTGAACTTCGAGCAGTGATCGAAATTTTTTTGAATGAAAAGCATCGCCCTCTTACTGAATTACAAAACAACGCATGGCTGTGGAAGTTAGCATTCTATGTTGATTTGACAAAACATGTGAACGAACTGAATTTGGGATTGCAAGGAGAAAACCAGCATCTTCCTGATTTATACACTAATATCAAATCATTCCGGAAGAAATTGAGACTGTTTCAATCACAACTACGAAGTAAATGTTTTTCACATTTTAAAACATGTGAAATATTCAGCCACACTACTGAGACTGAGTTTCCTATCGATTTTGCAATCGAAACTTTGAGTGCTTTGAAGATAAATTTTGATACTCGTTTCTCGGACTTTGATGCCATTGCGAATCAAATTAAGATTTTTCAGAATCCTTTTGATACTGACATTGAAACCCTAGCCCCGGAACTTCAAATGGAAATGATTGATCTACAATGCAGTGATATAAATTAAGAACAAATATCAAAACTCATCTTTGTTGGAATTTTATAAGAGTCTTCCACTGACACAATTTGATAATTTGCAAAATTTGCTCGTGGTCTGTTTTCTGTTTTTGGTACTATTTATTTGTGTG
Source organism: Listronotus oregonensis (assembly GCA_019359885.1). Lineage (NCBI taxonomy): Eukaryota > Metazoa > Arthropoda > Insecta > Coleoptera > Curculionidae > Listronotus > Listronotus oregonensis. The sequence continues at coordinate 11,337 of JAHBCN010019637.1, forward strand.
AGAAAACCTTCTCCAAAATGAAGTACACAAAAAATGTTTACAGATCGAAATTAACTGATGAGCATCTTAAATCTCTTTTAATAATTGGTACAAGTAAAATTAGTCCACAACTACAAACTATTGTCAGTGGAAAATCTCAATTACATAAATCTCATTAGTATTTCATATGTCATTATGTTTGTTATAAGTTATGTGATTATTTAAAATGTATAAAATGTTAGTTGGATTCATTTCAATAATTTGTTAGTTATTATATACTGAAGTTAAATTTTCTGCATATTATACATGTCTTTACTCATTACAATTCTGTGTTTCTTTATCCAACTTATCACAAAAACAATAACAATAAGCCTACAAGAATGTTATGAGTTAGCGGAGTTAGCCCATGACCATATCAATGTAGATGTCATATTAATAATTAATTCAACATAAAATTAGAATACTTCAGTAAACTAAATTTAATTTGCTATAAAAATTATTTGTTCTCTAAAAGGAGTTTTCAAGTATGCTAGCTCTCCGCGGGCCGGACAAAATCTGTCCGCGGGCCGTAGTTTGGAGACCCCTGCATTATACCATGCATATTATACTAAAGGGTGTACAAATTTGACGTTCCGATTTAAATCGACGCCATTTTTACTCATCTTCATTGACAGTTTTTCTATAGTGACATATGTCAAGTAAAAACTTTGCCGTTAAGCGTTCCTTAGTCAACATAAAGCAACTGTCCATCGTACAAAGTGTTTTATTGTGAAAACTTATTATCAAAATGGAGAATGTTTTTCTGAAACTGCCGTACGCATTTTGGAAGAAATTTAGCACTTTCTAATAAAGTAATAAAAAAATTTATGAAGAAATTTAAACAGACTGGGTCAGTAGAAGGTAATAGACGTCATGTTCATCACCGTGGGGCTCGATCAGATCAAAACATCGCTACGGTAAGGCCTAGTATTGTTGAAAACCCTAAAATGTCAGTTCGAAATTGTTCACAGCAAGTCAACATTAAAAAATTAAGTCTTCATAACATTTTAAAGAAAGATCTATCTTCACTAAAAAGCTTACAAGATACAGCTGACCCAAGAATTAAAACCAAACGATCATGAGTTATGTCGTACATTTGTTAATTGGGCCTTGCAAAGAAGGCAAGAAAATAACGACTTTAAAAAAAATAATAATCTTAAGCGACGAAGCTCATTTCGAAATCGGTGAATACGTAAACAACAGAATTGCTAAATATGGGGTAAAGAAAATCCTAGAGAAATATTGGAGAAACGTAACTGTGTGGTGTAGTTTTTGGTCGGGTGGCGTTATTGGACCTTATTTTATTCCAGAATGAAACTGGTGGTGCGGTTACTGTGAATGGAGCTCAACACAGGACAATGGTGAGAGATTAATTGTGGAACGAATTAGAAGATATGGATGTCCAGAGCATGTGGTTCCAGCAAGATGGTGCCACTTGCCATACATCGAAGAAAACACTGACGGCCGAGTGATGATCGCGTTGTTAAATTTATCAACGGACTTAGCAATTTTTAAAAGTTACAACGGTTTAGAATGTTTAACAAAACGTCATTGTCAGTGTTATTCAATGATTTTAGTGGGCAACCTAAACAAAATGTCTGCGAAAATTTTATCCAAAATTTTGGGAAAATAATACTGAAATGTCAAAGAAGCAGAGGTGGTCACTCGCCGAATATCATTTTTCATTATTAACCCCAACATTTGAACTTTAAAATAAAATAATGAAATTATAATATATTAAGGGTTTTTTATGTTTTATTATTACATTAAATCCGAAAGTTAAATTTGGACCGTTTATTAGTTTATTAGACTACTGAAGAAAAAAACTGACCACATTCGTGTTTTGCTTACTCCAAATAGATTCTTATTAGTCTTTAAAACGGTTAAATTTAAATTCTTTTACTATAATGAAATATCTTCCCTAAAATTTTAAAAATGTACTTTTCTAAGTATGGTTGTTATTTTTTAAACTGGTATTAATTTCCTTTTAAAATAATGGGTGACCGCAATAATCTCTCAAAAGCTGCCTGCTTTTTCACAATTTACAGAGGGGTGAGGAAAAGACATACACGTATCAAATTACTCGACACAAAAAATTAGAATGAGCATTGCTTTTCGTTTTTTGCAAATTTTCAAAAATCACCCCTATTTAGGGGTTGGAAAGTTGCCAAATTTGAAGAATTGCAAAAATACCAGTGGTAATAAAAGTTATTCTCACTGCGATTTGAAATAATACATCTCCATTCCTGAGAAGGTTGTAAACCAACCCCCATGGACTATGTGTGGGTGCATCCATTCCCTAAAATATATAAAAATATATGCAACTTTAAAAATTACAAAAATCGATTTTAGGACATGTCTAATAAGAAATAAATGTATATAATAATCAGCACCCTTTTTAAGGGTAAAACCACCCTTATAAATGGGTGAATTAAATGCTATCTTTTCAAAAAAAAATCTTAGCTTTATATTTTTTGATCCAAGTATATAAAGCAGTTGTACTTAGACTTTTCGAATTTACTTACTACCAAAATCACCTCTGTAAGGGGGTATATTCATTCCCCAAAATGTAGAAAATCATATTCAACTTAGAATTGTAAAAAAATATTTAGTTGTTTTAGAATATCTGAAATATGATATTAATTAACATAAAACCACCGTTAAGAGTAAGTTTTGATAATAAACCACCCCTAAAATGAAGGGTAAAGACACCCGAATTATCAGGAAAATTAAATAAAATGTTAGGTTATTCAAAAAAAGTTATAGTTATAGTTATTAAGTATAAAACAGCCTTTCTTAGATTTCTCGAGTTCACTTTTAACCAAACCACCCCTACAAAGGGGTACACTCATCCCCCAAAATGTAGAAAATTATATACAAAGATTAAAATTGTAAAAAAAATATTTAAATGTTTTAGGATATATCAAATTTAATATGAACATAAGTTACTGTATAACTACGTAAAGTAGTTATACATTTATTTCGTGTTAGACATGTATGGAAACATATAAATATATTTTTCCGATTTTTTAAGTTGCAAATAATTTTATATATTTTAGGGCATAAATATACCCCCTTTCAGGAGTGGTTTTGGTTTAAAGTTAACGAAATCTAGGTACATCTGCTTTACATACTTGGATAAGCTAAGACTTTTTTTGAAAAAGCATGCTGCTTTATTCAATTTTTCCTATTGATAAGGGTGGTTGATTTCTTATTAGACATTTCCTGAAAAAACCGGTTTCTTGCCATTTTTAAAGTTGCATATGACTGTATATATTTTAGGGGATAATTGCACGACCACATAGTCCATGGGGGTTGGTTTACAACCTTCTCAGGAATGGAGATGTATTATTTTATTTTTCCAAAGTACATTTGAAGCAAAAATCGCAGTGAGAATAACTTTTAATACCACTGCTATTTTCCCAATTCTTTAGATTTGGCAACTTTCCAACCCCTATATAGAGGTGATTTTTAAAAATTTACAAAAAACGAAAAGCAATGCTCATCCTAATTTGTTGCGAAGAATAATTTGGTATAAAATATATATCTGTATGTCCTTTTCCTCACCTTTCTGTGAATTATGAAAAAACTGGCAGTTGTTAAGATTACTCTTTGATTTTATATTTTTTTAAGGGTAATTTAAACCATACTAAAATACCATTTTGTTGGATTTGTTTTTATTGTGGTTTAATTTTTTTTTAAAATTCACCCTTTTAAGGTGAAAATGTGAGATTTTATTTACAATTTTACTTTTAATTTTTAATTTGTTGATGTAATACATAATTTATCGATGTCCTGTATACATATTATGTACGCTCCAATTGCTGTAATTCCTGCTTGACGAATAGTGATGCTTTTTACCGAAAGCGCTTTGCTAGGATATTGATTTTAATATAAATTTGGCACAAAATACAAGGTTTCTTTGTTTCCTATATTTTAACGTGTACCCAGCCACAATCAATTATTAGTAGTTTATTAGTACTGTCCAAGTAGAATAATAAAAAAAAGAAATAACATTATAGAGGGGATATCACCTTAGCCATAATTTTTTAGACAACCCATTCGCGAAACTTTTATTTACATATTATATTTAATAAAAGATAGTTTTCATTCCGTAAGCAGATGGGTAAAGATTTCTAAAAATTTGTAAGGAATGGAAGGAACAGTTGGAAGAGTTGACTTGTAGTCTGGTCAACATGTACCTTTTTGGATGAAATTTTTGTATATTCTTCAAAAATTACGATCAAGGTGTCATTCGATTTGAAATATTATGTAGAAAGTTTAAGGAAAAGTCCCAAAAGGGGCCGATGAAAATTGCAAAAGTTATTAATAAAAATTTTAAAAAAGTAGGGTTTGTTTTTTTTATATTTCGAAAACTATCAAAGATATTCAAAATTTGAAAAAAGATCTAAAAAAAAGAGAAAATTCCCAAAAAATTCTAATACTCGGACACGGTAACAACACGCGG
>JAHBCN010019638.1:0-15754 GCA_019359885.1 Listronotus oregonensis
GAGTGCTGAAAAAAATTGATACCGATCCTACAAAGTAAGAAAAACCAATGAAATTTTCCCTGATGATCTTTTTTAGACGTAGGCAATTTTTTGAAACGTAATGGAAATGAAAAATAACAATGAAAATTTTATAAGAAACATTGTTTTTACTGATGAATCGACATTTTTCACTTCATGGTCTCACCCAAGATTTTTTTTCTCTGAGGTCACGAAAAAACCCATAAATTTATGGTTTCCAGGAGAATTAATAATCTACAAAATTGAATTACAAATTGGGAATTTAGGTTATTACCCTTAACATTCTAGCAAATGTCAGAAGGCGTTTTTATGACAATCTTGGTTTTGTTTGGCTCAAGAAGGTGGTTTATTTGATCATCTTTGAAAACCTTGAAAAAGAGTTTTTCTTTTTTATTTTATGAATGCACATTAAATTATTTTCTTAAAAATATCTTCTACGTTCCATTATTTATTTGAAAAATTATTTTATTTTATTAGGAAAACTGTTTGGTTTTTAAGCAGCAAACGTTGCGGTCTCGTAAGCAACTAATTTTAAATTTATGACTGTAAGAAACCCGATCGAAGGGTTACGCTAGCTAGCTCCTGCAACTTGCCTATAAACACTGCATCCCTTACTGGAAAAAAAAACGTATAACAACTAAACGGGCAGATAAATTTTCCGAATTTATCACCGCACTCCCCACCAGTCCTAACCAAAAATGCCCACGTGAAAAACCGAGACGGGGAGATGCAAGCCACAAAATTATTATTGGTATTTTAGAATTGGGTACATCCAAAATTGTCCAGGAGCCTCCTATGTTCCAGGTGCGCTTTACTGTATATTTGGGGGTAAGTCCCACGTCTCCCTTTTATTTAATAAAAATTTTTAAAATGTTAAGCCGCGTTTACACAAAGAGTTTTTTCCACTAAGTTTTCCACAGAAGTTGCTTTCTTTGTTGCTTTTTCTACAAAATACAGCAACTTTTTTTGTCTTCCCCCTTGTGAAGAAACAAATTTTCACTTAATTTTAGTTTCCCGCAAAATGTCTTAAAGATCAAAGAAAGTTGACAACTAAAGGTTGGAAGATTTGGTGCTCCGCGCTTTGGGCAAGCAACTTGAAAAACTAGGGGAAACAAATAAAGATCGAACGTTAAAAAACAACACCGATACGTCACGGTCTCATATGGCAAACTGATATAAAACCGTGACGTATCGGTGTTGTTCTAACAGCGTTCCATCTCTACCTAAACCTTTCGCGCCAATTTTTTAGTTTTTTACAAAAAATCTTCCACTTGTTGCTCTAATTTGAGAAGTGCAACTTTTAGTTGGCAACTTTTAGTTTTCTACAAACAATCTTTTGTGAATTTTTTAATTTTTAACTTTAGTGTAAAGCGCCTTTTTAAAAGATCAAAAAAGTTGACAACTAAAAGTGGAAGATTTGTTGCTGCACCCTTTGCATAAACAACTTGTAGAAAATTAATAGAGAACTGGAGAATTACTGCCTAAACCCTTCGCGCTAATTCTTTGGCAACAAGTTTTTCACTTGTTTCTCCCAATGTGAAAAGAGCAACTTTAAGTTTTCTACAAACAATATTGGTTACAACTTTTAGTTGTCAACTTTGGTGTAAACGCGCCTTTAGAGTTACAACTGGCTGCGTCAATTCTCCGGTATTCTTTTAAATTTTCCTGATAAAACTATGGAATATATATTTTTAATAACAAAATTTTAGAGATAATTAATAATTGCCAAAAAACAATAATTATAGTTTACATTTTTGCACAATTTTGAATTTTTGGAATAATGTTTAAAAGCACACCTACTTATCAAAAGAAAATAACTCGTAATGTTTATAATTAATTCCGAAAAAAAGTTCAACATAAACATCTAGGTTATAAGGAGAAAGGAGAGAGGTTAAAGAAACCCATTTGCAGATCACGCGTAACTTCTCGTTTTGTTATCAGATTTACAGGTTACATGTGTTAATTTATATAAAGAAATGATATTTAAAAGTAATGTTATGTAAAAGGTTAAGATTGGTACAGGTGAGAAATTTTATTTTGTATACGGGGTAGGTTTAATATTTAGTACCATATTTTTGTTATGGGAGTTTTATCTATTTATCTGTCTACCCCTGAAGATGACGTTACACATAGTGATGAGCAAAACAAGACCAAGACCGGGGCTTGGGCTTGGTCTTGGTCTTGGTCTTGGCTGGTCTTGGGGGCTTGGTCTTGCACCACCCGGTCTTGGTCTTGGTCTTGGTCTTGTTTCAAGAGTCTTGCTGGTCTTGCTTTTTTTTGTAGTAATAATTTAAACCCCCGCAATCTTGAATAAAATTAATATTTTTAATACTTATATATAAATAAAGATGGGGACTATATTTTTTTTCTTTAAAATTTTAAAATATACAATTTTATTCTTAAATAATTTAAATTATTTGATTAAAAATCATATTTTATTTATAAAGGGGGTTTTTTTATTTATGGCCAGGACCGGATTTAAATTTTTTCCGCCCATAGGCTAATATATTTTTTGCCGCCCTAATATGTCAATATTTTTGATGTAATCTACACTAGTAATTCCTATAAAAATTTATTAAACAAATTTAACAAAAGTAAAAAAGAAAATTAAATAACAATTCTTTAAAACAAACAAATTTCAGGATTTTTTTTTTCTATTTGCCAAATATTAAAAAAAAAAATTTACAATTCATTTTCTAAAAATTAATTGTAAACGCCGCCCATAATATTTACCGCCCTAGGCTTCACCTACTCAGCCTTTGCGTAAATCCACCCCTTTATAGCGCCTCTATTTTTGGTTAAATTAATGCACAACCCTTTTTTAATACATTTAGTGGCATAAGAAACATTTTAGGAATAAGAATTTATAAATTTTCTTTGAAAAGCAGTAAAATTCAAAACTGTGTACTGTTTTGGGGCAGAAAAAAAAAAATTATTTTAACCAGATGTGGGAAAATTTTTGTGAAAATAATTCTGATATGTAAACATTGGTTTCTGATTAAATAAAAAGTTATTTAAAAAACTTTTCAGTTTATATGAACTTTTTTTCCTTAAATTGGTTAAACATTTGCCGTACAAAGTTTGTAGAAATACTTATAAACAACCTGCAGATACAAGGGGGCTCAATAGTGTGACAAAGCTCGATATCTTCGAAATCGTCCATTATAATGAAAAACTATACATACAAAAATTATAGACAAAAGGGCAAAAAGTAAAATTATTTTCCATTCCAGAATTTTCCGAAGAATGCCTGCCACTCCCAAAAAAATTTCCTTATTTTTAGCTTTTTCCTAAAATAAAAAAAAAAAATGGCAAAAAAAAACAATTTTGGAAAAATCGCCACCCAAGTATATTGTGCTGAAAATTGTTGTTATATAGGAAAAAATGTCGACGTTGATGGTTTTTAAATATTATTTTTGGGTTTTTACTTTTTGGTCTAAACCGGAAGTGATTTTTTCAATCCATTTATATAAAAAAGGCTTTATCCATGCGAATATATTTTTTTATCAATCCATTACTTTCACATTATCTTAATTTTAAGAAGCAATCTAATGGTGCTACTTCTTACAGTGTGAAACAAAAATAATGTATTTCTGGATTTTGAAGATTCATAGCTAATTAAAAAAAAAATTAAAAATATGAAAGTAATTTTCAGCTTCCATAACTTTTGTACCCCTAGTTTTTCTCTGTCGTAAACGATTTCGGAGATGTCATGCTTTGTCAGACCATTGAGTCACCATCTCATTATTTTTTGAAACATGTTATTAAATAATCGCCTCATTTGGCAGTTCTTGACAGAGTTTTTGTCATGTCTGTATGAAATATCTCTGTATTTTAAATATAACAATAAAATATTACAATATAAAAAAAGTTGCAGAAGTGCAAGAGTCTTGCAGGTCGGTCTTGGTCTTGCAGTCTTGCACACCTCGGTCTTGGTCTTGGTCTTGGTTAGGGTGGTCTTGAGAAAGGCGGTCTTGGTCTTGCTGCAAGACCAAGACCAAGACCGCAAGACCAAGACCGGTCTCGCTCATCACTAGTTACACAAACTAATTAGTTGGCTTTTAAATAACTTTTAGTGTCATATGTACTTTGATTCAGTTTTTTACGACTACGTAACATTTTGCAGTTTTGAAAGTATTTTTTAACTGACTTAAATAAAGAGGTAATTTAAAAAAATATTAAATTGTTATAATTATATATATATATATATATATATATATATATATATATATATATATATATATATATATATATAAATTTATATATATATATATATATATATATATATTATATATATTTATATATATTATATATATATATATATAAATATATAATATAATATTTCCATAAGTATATTAGTAATAATAAACAGCGGATTCTTTAGGTCTAGAAATCCCCAAGCAATTAATTTTGTTTTTTTCGTAATTTTTCTTAACTAAATGACATAGCAGTACAAAATTGAGGATTTGGGGTTCTTTGAGGCGAGAAATTTAAAATCGTTCATGCCTTTGATGTTGCTGGTAGAGGGCGCTAGCTACGGCCTACTGCACTTGTTTTAGATGGCATAACTTTTTTAAGCTTACTATATTGACCTGTTTATTTGAAAAAAAGTTACTATAATTCCCTCTGCGTCAAAAATGTATACCTCATTTAGGTCTCTAGAAGCAACTTTTTTCGAGATAAACGCACTTTAAAGGATCCCGCAATTTGCCTATAGAAAATGGGTTTTGGCCAATTGTTTTTAAACTTTGCAAAGTAATAGTTTTCAACATGCTGATCCAAAGTCTTTACGGGCATAAAACCCGAAAACCTCTCTAACCCCCTTAAAATCACCCTCAAAAGTATTTAAATCTTCAGTGATCTTTAAGGCTTATTTTGGGGGGGTTAAAGGGAATTTAGATATGGTGTATGCACGTCGGTGCACTGCCCCATTTAAGCAATTTGGTTCGTCAGCACTTATCAAATACTTTTGGTGATCGATGCTTAGGTCGAAGAGGGCCTATTTTGTGGCCACCGAGGTCCCCGACATGAGATCATTAGATTCCTTTTTCTGTGGAAATTTAAAGAGGCTTGTATATTCAACACCAGTTCACACCAGGAAAGACCTGACACACCATTGCAACGAAATTCAAGCCAATTCTAGAATGTTGTTAAAAGTACAACAGGGAAACATCCGTCGAATAAGGAAAAGTATAGAGATACAGGGCGCCCATTTCAAAAATCAACTCAAGTAGCCAAAAAGAGGCAAAGGTTTTACATTTTTAATATTCTTGCGTTAAATATATAATTTTTAATTTTTTACCTGCTTTAACATGTTATACAAAAATATTTTTTTCTAAAAACGGCTAATTTTATCAAAACAAATGTGGAGTACCTATTTTAAAGAGAAATGACCAAATGTCATGTCTTTAAATATCAAGAACGAAGAAATGTTTCCCCTTAGGAGATTTTCATCGACTTTAAGCAACTTTTATAACATTTTGTTCATTCTTGTTTTTATAAATACCACTTAATTTTAAAATACACAAATTTACGAAATTACCGGTAAACGATTTAAATTTTATAGGTTATGTTTACTTTGTGATTTTTTAAGGGCTTTTTACCGCTTGATTATTCACATTTACACTGTTTTTATTCGACAAACTTTTAAGTTTGTAAGTAAAACCCGCATAACACTCAATAATGTCAAACAAAATGGGTAATCGAGACTCATTTGCGACATTCTACAGGGTTATCCAAATTAAGTGTCCATTATTGGTAACTTTGTTATTAGTGAAAATAAAAACTTGTTTAAATTAGCAAACTAGTAGCATTTTTAATGCTGGTAAAAATGAGAATTAAAAAAAAACAATTGAGAATCGTTATTTTGATTTTTTCAGTAAAATAACATTTTTTTTAAGGAAGCCCCTGTATATTATATTTTTTTCTTTAAAACATCAAATTTTAAACAAAAAAGTTTATAATGACTTTTTTCCTAGGTTACAAATTGTTGAAGTTATGGCCCCCAATCTGAAACAGTTAAATTGTATTGAAAAACTTTAATTTCAACATCAACTCATAATCTTACAAAATAAAATAACATTTTTTTTTTAAAAAGATGCTCGAAAACACCACCTTGTTCTTCAAAACATTTTTGGGCACGTTTTTCAACTGCTCGAACTGTCTTAAGTATGGTCCTACCATCTATCTGGGTTATCTTTTCCCTAACTGCAGTCTTTAAAGCGTCGACGTTATCGTACCTTCGCTTGTAAATTTCGTTCTTTAAGTAACCCCACAAGAAGTAATCAAGTGGGGTTAGATCTGGTGATCTGAGAGGCCTATCCACTGATAATTAAAAGTAGTACTTAGAAAATGATAAGTAACTCTGGAGTTGTGGGCAGGTGCGCCATTTTGCTGAAAATGCAGATGATGTCTACTTATAAGATCCAATTCGTCTAAGAAATTATTCAGAATTTCTGTCATAAATTCCACATATCTTTCACCAGTTAGGGTGCCCTCATAAAAGAACGGACCAACAATTTTTGAACCAATTATACCGCACCAAACGTTGAAACTGAAACGGACTTGTGGACCTCTTGGATGTACTAACAAAAGATTTTCTCTTGACCAATAATGGTGGTTTTTTTCTATTAAACATTCCAGAATTTGAGAAATTTGATTCATCTGTCCATAAAATGTAGCGAAAGTTATTTATATTTTGGCGACAGAAGTTAAGATACCAATGGCAAAAAACAAGTCTTCTCTGGATCCCTTGCCAAAAGCTTTGAACTGGTCGGTACTTATACGGAATAAATTTGTACTTTTTTAAAATCCTTTGAACAGTACCATAACTGAAATTAGAGTCCTGAGAATATCTGGTATTGAATTCTCACGATAGGCTTCGAAATATCCAATAACTGCAATTTCCGTGGCCTCGCTTATTGTGAATTCTTTTTCTGCCCTTGTTTTAGCAAAAACATTTTCGTTGCCCTAAATTTTCGATAAAGTCTCGAAAATATCGTTCATATGGTTGAATGCGAGCGGGATATAATTCACTGTAGTATTCTCTTGCTCTAAAGGGAGGATTTTCTGCACAGTAAATAGCATTCTAACATATCACACTTTTCTTCATGAGAGAACATTTTTCTTTAAATTAATGACTGACACAATAAAACTTATAAACAAGTATTTGACAAACACACTAATGTTTGACATTATTTGATTTTATCATTGTTTTCCAAAGCCTTCTAGTTGCGAGTATGTCCAGTTTAGCAATTTGTCGCTTATCTTAATGCTGTCAAATCGTGAAGGCCATGTTGTTTTCATAGCCGTCTTAATATTTTAATACTGCAAATAATTAAAAATATTTATCGTTATTTTTGACTTTATTTTTGACTCTAGCGGAAAAGTCATTATAAACTTTTTTGTTTAAAATTTGATGTTTTAACAGAAAAAAATATAATATACAGGGGTTTCCATTTAAAAAAATGTTATTTTACTGAAAAACTTAAAAATACGTTTCTCAATTGTTTTTTTCTATTTCTCCTTTTTACTAGCGTTAAAAATGCTACTAGTTTGCTAATTTAAACAACTTTGTATTTTCACTAATAACAAAGTTACCAATGGTAGACACTTAATTTGAATAACCCTGTATAGTTAAGACTGCTTCAGAGCAAAAAATTGTGAAAAACGACATTTTTGAAAAGCATTTTGACGTTTGTCATGGGCGACTTAACAAATGTATTTTTTAGTCTTCTAATCTGACTATTTTTCATTATTTTAAACTTTATATTTATTTATTTATTTTTTTATTGATATATATTAAATTTTTTTAACAAATATGTTAAGTTTATTCTGTACTTACTTTTATAATTTAAAAATCACCTCCAAAACCCAACTCAACATTTAACGAAATAAAATACTTTATGTATTTCTTAAATATTATTTTCATAATCCTAAGAATTATTTGTTTTATTATATCAACAAAGACAGATAACATTATTAAATTGTAAATCTAGACACGTTTTTTTGGAAATGATTACCAAAATACGCAATTTAAATTTTGGATATTCATTGAAAGTGAATTTAAGTGCTTGCAAACAGGTCTTAATTTTGCAAATTGTCATGTTTGGTTTGGAATTAAATGCAAAACAAAAATTAGCATGTGGTAGTCACTTGTATTTATTTAAATGAATTTTAAATAATAGTGGCATTATATTGTTTAAAAAGCTAACCAAATTCCATTTCTTATTGAAACAACTCTTGTTTTGTTTTACTCCCCATAACCTAAAACACAACAAAACATTCTACACGAGATTGTTAGGTTTTCCGGTGAAATACGAAATATTATTATTGTAGAGTAGAACAAAGCTTTATATTAATTATTTTTTTGCGTTTTTCTGTCATTGACTATGGAAATGTCGCAAAATATGCAAAAAATGAGCAATTTTGAAAGGACATAACTTTTAAAGTTGTAAATACGTCTAGAGTTTTGTGGCGGGTTTATGTTTCAGTATGTTTTCTTTGGGATTAGTCGCCTTGCAATTTTTTAGAAAATGGGACCACTTCGGTCCAGGTCCCGGAGTATAACAAACTGAGTCTGCTCAGCCCTATTGCCCCTATGAAGGTGCAGATCGTCTGCCAAAAAAAAGAAGAAAAATTCCCCAAAAAAACAAAAAAATTGAAAATATTAATCTACGTTTCGATGGCAAGTCGGCCGCCGAAGCGTAGGTAGTAAGAGATTTATTTTATTAAACCCTTTGCAGTCGCACAAAACTTACACACTGTATTACTAAAAATTTGTAAAAAAACCCCTTCCGAACATATTTTTCCAAAGTGACCGAAAATGTCCTGGAAGTCAGATACCAACAGTACAGGGTGAGTCAACGATAGAGTAAAGTTCATTATTTCATTGGTTTCAAAAGTTATGAGAAAATAGTAAATACAAAAGATGTAAAGATTCTTAGGATGCACAATTTAAAATTTTTTTTAAAGTATACAGGGTGGCTCAAAAAAGCGTGACGAATAAAACATACATTTTTTTAAATGAAACACCCTATTTTTAAATTTTGTTTTGAATTCCTTTTAAAATTCTTCAACTTTTTTATTAATAATAATGCATACCAAAACCTAATAGTTTTTCCAATATTTCAATTTTTCTAAAAAGAAAATAATTTTCACACTTGCAAAAAAATTACGATAGCGCCATTATTTTTGAAGGTAGATCACTCATATTTGATATTAGCGTTATTCGAAGATGACGTAAAAGATATATGCAACGGAATTTTAATTAGATGCTACAGGGTGTTCAAAATAAACGAATATTAATTCATTGGATCATTTTAAATTGAAAAATCTCGATTTTTTTAAATGGCGCACCATATATATTATTATTTTTTCTGAAAGATCTTACAAAAACCCACAACTTTTATTAAGTATGTCATATACCTATTTTTAATACTTTGCGATTTATTTTAACTTTTCCAATATTTACCCTTCTTTCTGTCTAAGACTATTGCTATAACATTAGTTGGCCATTTTTAAATTTTAAATTCACAGAAAAAGTAAATAATAATAAATACCTATTACTACAAATTAACTTATTTTTAATTATTATTATGGCGCAATAAATGTTCAAAAATATGCCCTTCTACTTGGATACACATGTTTAGTCTTTTTCGTATATTTTCTTGGACGTTCCTTAGCATAAACGGTGTTATTCTCCTGCACGCGTCCCGAATCCTATTTTCCATATCTTCTGGTGTTGTAGGGGGATTCACATAAACACGATTTTTTAACATATCCCCACAAAAAAAAATCTAGTGGTGTTAAGTCACATGATCGAGGGGGCCATCCAATGAATCCACCTCTACCGATCCATTTGTTGGATCTCAATGTTATCAAATTCTTGAAGAAGTTGAGGTAAATCATTCTGCAAAAAGTTTAAATATCTAGGCCCGTTAACTGTTTCGCAAAAAAAATATGGTCCAATAACATTAAAGTGTTTTATTCCACACCACACATTAAGTGACCAATGGTTTTGGTTTTGCACTTCCCGTACCCAGACTGGATTAACTGTTGAATAATAGTGCATGTTATGACGATTAACTGCACCATTACTGCGAAAAGTAGCTTCATCGGAAAACATTATTTTAGACAAAAAATTTGGATCGGCCTCTATTGCTTCATTTATAACGGTGCAGAAGTTTACCCTTTGTTCAAAATCGCGGTCTAAAGTTCTTGGTGTAGTTCCATGTGGCAGGGATGATATTTGTGTTTTCTAGTGGTGCGGTTAACGGTAGATTGGGATGTATCACATAAGCTAGCTACTTGACGGCTACTGACCTGGGGATTATCTTGAACTTGAAGTAAAATTTCCAATTCTTTTTCCTCATTGGTAGCATTCCGGTTTACCACTTTCCGTTTTTCATATTCAATACTACCACTAGCATTAAACCGTTCCATTAAACACTGAAGAGATTGCCTAGTCGGTACACGTCTATTAGGGTACTTCGCCTTGTAAAGTCTTACTGCCAACAAAGAATTTCTTTGCGCCTCACCCAGTATATAAATCATATCAATTAATTCAGCTTTAGGAAAATCCATACTTATTTTTTTTAAATTTACTGACACCACAATAAATTTTATGAATTTATTTACTCAGATGTCAGGTTAAAATTTGACAATGTCATTTTGTCATGGCCAACTAATGTTATAGCAATAGTCTTAGACAGAAAGAAGGGTAAATATTGGAAAAGTTAAAATAAATCGCAAAGTATTAAAAATAGGTATATTTTCTTTTTTTTTATCTTTGTGACAACTCACGGAGGATTTTGCATATACATATATACTATATATACTAGACATATACATATACATATATACTCCTAAGTACCAGAGTACCGTGAGTGTCGGGTTTTCCGATGTTTAACCCATCTTTTTTGCCCCAGTTCCGTCAACGCTGCCCAAGCACTGAAACATGCAAATATTGCATTTCACAGCACCTTTTAGACAACGCGGTAGTGCCACCACGGACGTTATTTTAAATAACTACTACCTAAATATGTCTCCCCGGCGGGGCTGGGATTCGAACCCGGATCGCCGGCGCGGCGAGCCGAGGCTCTGACCACTACGCTACCGGACAGACAATATGATGATATGATGAATATGACATACTTAATAAAAGTTGTGGGTTTTTGTAAGATCTTTCAGAAAAAAAATAATATATATGGTGCGACAGATTTTTCAATTTAAAATGATCAAATATATTCGTTTATTTTGAACACCTGTAGCATCTAATTAAAACGTTGCATATTACGTCATCTTCGAATAACGCTATTCAAATATGAGTACTACCTTCAAAAATAATGGGCTTTAATTTTTGAAGTGTAAATTATTTTCTTTGAAAAATTGAAATATTGGAAAAACTATTAGGTTTAGGTATGATTATTATTAATAAAAAGTTGAAGAATTTTAAAGGAATTCAAAACAAAATTTAAAAATAGGGTGTTTTATTTAAAACAATGTATGTTTTATTCGTCACGCTTTGAGCCACCCTGTATACTTTAAAATAATTTTAAATTGTCATCCTAAGAATCTTTACATCTTTTGTATTTACTATTTTCTCATAACTTTTGAAACCAATGAAATAATGAACTTTACTCTATCGTTGACTCACCCTGTACAAGAGCTCATGACCCATATTTCATAAAGTGTTTGGTTTAGAATAAAAACTAAAAATGGCAATCACTTTGGAGGGGGTTATTTTTAAACAAAACCAGCCCAAAGTTATTATTAGTGTATTATTATATACAGGGTGGTCCAGCGTCGGGCGGGATATAGGAAATCCCTAGTAATTTTTAATGGGGTCAATTACTGGCTTCCCTAATTATTTTGGAGAAAAGTTCTATTAAAGTTTATTGAAGAGCATGCAAATATTGGTCCATAGTAAACACTTTAAATTTTTTTGGTTACACCGTTTGCGAGTTAGATGCTAATATATATTTAAAAATTGGTAATTTGGTACCAAACATTCTGATTTTTCCTAAAAGCATCATTTAAAGTAGATAAAATTTGTTCTTCAAGTAGTTTCAAATAATAATCAGCATTCGAATTTCGTTTAAGAAAAAATAGTCCAATAACACGTTGTCCGAAAATCCCCGCACAAACATTGCATAAAAAATCCATTCCCGTTTCGAAAAATCTGTGTTGCTTTTTTTTTGTACTTGTTTTGGTAATTTAGATTATTGGGTTCATTGTTTAACGTAAATGTGTATTTATCAGTAAAATATATATTTTTTTAAATTCCCTGTCCATGTTTGCCCTTTCGTTATATCAAAGCAAAATTCCTGCCTTTCGTCCCTATCACTTAAGCTGTAAATATATTTCTTATTTGTACGAAAAATATTTATGTTGTTTTAAAATCCGGAGCGCTGTTGAGTGATCTTTTCTATGCTATCCTGAAGTTTCCTTGCAATAAAACTTCCAAGTCTCTATTATCTCTTACATTTTTTTCTCTTTGATATTTCTTTGCTTCACATCTGCAGTTATTTATTACTGTCCTTTTGGTCTCAAATTTTTTGATAGTCCCAACGACTTTTAGTCCAGTAAATGAAGGTACAAACCTGTAAATAAGTATGTACAGGGTGTCCAGTTTTCGTGTGTTTTCATATACCAGCTCCTTTACTATAAAAGATAGAAAGATGGGGTTTGCGGCTTATTGTCCTATTTTTTATGAAACTTTCATTGCCGCAAACAAATTTTCATAGCCCCTTAGTTTCTGACATACAATTTTGAAAATTTGTAAATTTTTTACCGTCCCCTGTATCTCGATTATTTGGTAACTTTTAAAAAGTGAAAATGGATTGTTATAGAGTTTTTACGTAGAATTTAGTGGCGTAGGTAGTTTTTTTTTAAAAAGTTTTGTTTTTGAGTTACGACCCAAACTTATGTTTTTTTTAAAAGGGACACCCTATATATTATTTTTTTATCTTATTCCCCTTTCACAGGCTTTTCAAAAAAATATAATAGTCCATATTTATTTCTTTTAAAAAAGGAAAATTTTAACATTTTTTGTAAAATTTATCTTTTTTGTATAACTATCCCGCAAATCAAAACAAAATTAACAACGTCATTTTTATTATAACAACTCTATATTAATACATAATAACTAAGCAACATTAAAAGAAAATAAATTTAATTTTTTTTATTTATTTAAATTACAAAAATTGCTCGAATTGGGCTCCGTTGTTTCCCCAAAAACTTTCGACATATTTTTCAATTTTTCGCAATCCATTTAATAAAGTAATTGGCCTACCCTGCAAAAAGCCTAAACGCTTGATGTGTAGCTTTCGAAGTTGATCAATATTGTGGTATTGGCTCATATATATCTGATTTGTCATATACCCCCATAAAAAAAAAATCCAACACAGAAAGATCTGGGGATCTTGGGGGCACCTGACAGGTCCATTCTACCAATCCATTTATCTGGAAATGTTGTTTCTAAATATTCTCTCAATATTTAAACATTGTGACTCGGCGCCATCTTGCTGGGAATAAATATTATTTAAATGGCCAAAGGAACATCCCTAATTTTCCATTAGTGCATCTCGCATTATTTCTAGGTGTCTATTTCCGGTTAGCGTTCCTTCATGATAAAATACTTAATTTTTACTCATTACTCATATCTATTATTTTGTGCCATGTGGAAAAATTTTTTTACAAAAATAATAAAGTAAACCCCCCCCTAAAAAAAACCCCAAAACAAACAAATAACAGTAATATTTGACAACAATAACAATCCATAATGGCGCATTTACAGAATTTTGTTTTTTCATGGCTATCCGTGATTGACCATCGGAAAATGATAAATTTTAAAAAAAAATTTTAAAAATTTTTCCCTTTTTTTTAAAAAAAGTAAATATGGACTATTATATATTTTTGAAAGGCCTGTAAAAGGGGGGAAAAAGAAAAAAAAAATATATAGGGTGTTCCTTTTAAAAAAAAATAAGTTTGGGTCGTAACTCAAAAACAAAATTTTTTTAAAAAAAAATACCTACGCCCTGAATTCTACGTAAAAAACTCTATAACAATCCATTTTCACTTTATTGAAAAGCCCCCAAAAAATCGAGATACAGGGGACCGTCAAAAATGACAAATTTTCAAAATCGCCCTTTTGTCGAAACAAAAGGGGCTATGAAAATTTCGTTTGCGGCAATGAAAGTTTCAAAAAAAAAAAGGACAGTAAGCCGCAAACTCCATTTTTTATCTTTTATAGTAAGGGGCTGGTATATGAAAACACACGAAAACTGGACACCCTGTACAGTTTTCCCTTGTGGCGCAATTCTTAGGTCTTCAGGAATGCTTTCGAGCGAAAAAGAGTTTATCAGCATTAACAGGTGGGAAAGGGCTGAAAACAAAAAATGAAGATCGCCTTGTAATCTACAAAAATGGTTCCTATTTTTTTAAAAAAAAATTTTAAAATTTTTTAGATAACGGGATAAAAAATTTCCCCCTTTTTTCAGTAGCCGCTCTACCCTATAATGCCGCTATCTTCATGGATTCACTTATAAGCGGGCGGACGAATTTTTTTTCCCTTACTCGGGCAATAATGTACATTTGTGAATTATTCAAAGTTCATCCAAAAAAGGGGGGGCGTTTCCCCTTTTTTCATATGAGTTTGTCTCCATTCTGATTTTTTTAAAATATTAAAAAAAACGGTCAAAGTTTTTTTTTTTTAAAATTTTGTGGTATCTCATTTAAAATTTTTTTATATTTTCTGAAAAAAATTTTTTTTTTTATTAACATTTATTTTTTTTTTAATGAGACCTTAGCAATTTCAATAATCCTAAAAAATTCTCTTCAAAAATTGTTTTGCCCATCTGCATTTTTAGCCGTTTCTAGTTCTAAAAATCGTATCCAGTGTGGAATGTTATGGATTTTTCGACAGCCGTTTTTTTTAAAAATATTGGTGTTTCAAAAAAAATAGTAAAAACCATTTTTTTTGATTTTTAAAAGGGGGTCTTCATTTTTTTTTTTAACAAAAAAATTTTTTATATCGCATATTTTGACAGATATACGCGGGAAGCTTATTTTTTTGGGGGGACGGGGGGGGCCCTTTCAGCGGATTCCCACGTCGGAATCGTGATAAACTTTTTCTCCGAAAGCATCCGCGAAGACCTAAAATTTCGTCACAAATGAAAACTGTACAATTTTTTTCCCGCCTTGGGTACTTTTATATCTTCAGTTACTGGACTATGTTGATTTTCTGGTTATCGGTCTATGCGGATATTGGAGCGAACATGTCGATACCTTTTTTGGGAACTTTTCCTACTAGTACCATTTAATCATCAATACTTTTCTTCAGTAGTGTAACTCATGGTTAAATTTTTCACTGAACAATTTTTTATAACGATAAAGCACTAAATTTTAAAAAAGGGGGAAAGTTAGTTTACAACTAACTGGTATTTTTGTTGTTGTTCACAAATATGAGGCGATAATAAAGTAACAATTTTAGACATTTATTGGCCCAAATAACTCACAAACGGCGTAACCGAAAAATCTAAAGTTTTTACCATGGACGTAGATTTGCATGCTCTCCAAAAAACTTAAATATAATTTTTCTCCAAATTAATTAGGGGGAAAAAAAAAAATTGGCCCCATTAAAAATAACATGGGATTTCCCATATCCCCCAATATTCCCCCCCGGGGGAGTGTAAAATTTAAAACCAAAGAATATAAACCTCAATAAGAAGCGACA
>JAHBCN010019639.1:0-15927 GCA_019359885.1 Listronotus oregonensis
ATTTATTTATTTTAATTGTTTTAAATTTATACCTAAATACTTCCCGTTTTTTTATTTTTTTTGTAATGGATATCTAGGTATTAATAAATTGTAAAATTCCAACCTTTAAATCTTCTTCGTGCTATTATAAAATGTATGACCTAGGTTTTTTTACTGGTATGAAAAATATTTCCGACCTGATTATCTTTATTTAATTAACCACGACTTTAATATTACTTCACCACATACATAAACATAATAAAATTTAAATATTTAATAGGGCATAAAAAGAAAAAGGTTAAACATGTTTTATTTGACATATTTTTTTTACAAATTAAACATTTTAACCAGTCCAAGTTATAAAAAATCTCAATTGTAATAATAGTTTTAAAATATTTTTTCACTTTACTGCCTATGTAAAGAAGTTTTCTTAGTTTAATTTATAGTTTTTACCAAATATGACTAAGTTATAAAACATTAAGGTTCCAACCACTCGTGCTGGCAAAACATCTGGAACACGATATCACAGAGGGCGGCCTAACAACCCAAAAAAAGATAATAATCCGGAAGGCCACCGCAAAAAAATAAGCCTATACTATAAAAGAACCGCATGAAACATTTTTTTTAAATATTACTTTGAACTATAGTCAATTCAAAGCCGACTGCTGCCTCAGCTCAGTGGGTTCAAATTGCTTTTTTTTACCTTAAAAAAAATTGTGAAAAATCGTTATTTTATCGTTTTTTAATATAACTCGAAAACTACTGACTTTAGAAAAAAATGGTATATAATCAAAATTAATGGTCCAATATAACTACGTCAATTTTTTTTAAATAAATTCTTTTGTATTTTATTTTATTATTATTATGATATTTATTGGTTTCCCAAACGGCCTTCGACCAAAGTCCTTCAGCCAAGCCCTTTTAGTTTCAGAGATATTAACGATTTAAATTTAAAATAAAAACTCATATATCTTAAAACTTAAAGAGTTAAAAAAAATGTTATGGGCAAAAAATATGTCTTTTGGTTAGCTCTAAAAAAATAGTTATATACACATTTTTAATAAAATAATTATAAAGAGATACAAAAATTTGAGTCAAAAAAACGCTAATAACATATTTTTTGAAAATTAATAAAGTTCGATCCTTAAAATTATAATTTCTATTATGAATGAAACAACTATATACATGTGCCTCAGGCAATGGGATAACCTATGCACGGATATTTTATTTAATTTTTTTGTCCAATTAACTAACGTATCCAAACTAACTAAAATTTACTTAAATAAAAATTTTTGAAAAATAATAATAATGAACCTACTGGATGTTAATACTGGATGTTTAAATTTATCTTCTATGCTTCTATTGAAATAGCTCATCGTTAAATATTTTTATTATCGTTAAATAATAATTTTAAAAATAAAGAAGTAGATAGCTAAATCAGAGAGTTTAAAAGTTTAATACTAAAAATATGTTAAATTATTTAAATTTTTCAAGATCATTCTGAACATAATGTCTTTAAAAAAATTATTTATATTAATATTTAAATCGATAATAAAAAAATTTAAACGATGAGCTATACACATAGTAGCATAGGAGATCGAGAAATGTTAAGCTTCCTGTCAGGTATATAACACCCAGATAAAGGAGGCATTTTTTTCAATTAAATAAAGATTAAATTTTATTTTAGTAACAGTTTTAAGTAGATCGGAATGGATACAGTTATTGGACCAAAAAAAAAATAAATAAAATATCCGTGCCACCAGGCACATGTGTATTAGTTTGTTTCATTCAATAAATAGAACATTTTGAGTTAATTTTTAAATGGATCGGTACTGGTATACATACTGGTATACTTATTTGCAAATATCTTAAAAACTAAAAGAGCTATAAAAAATGTATTAAAGCTTTATGAAAGAGGTTTTATACATATTTTTAATAAAATAAGTAATATCTAAAGGAGATATAAGTAAAAAAATGATGTTTGCAAAAATTTCCCTATTAACAATATTTCTTGGTAAGTAAATAAACTAACTTCGATCTATCCAAAAATTAATTTAAAATGTTATATTCATTAAATGAAAGAAACTTATACACATGTGCCTTGAGGCAATGGGGGATAATATGGTGGCACGGATATTTTATTTAATTTTTTTGAGTCCAATAACTGTACACATTTCGATCCACTTAAAATTTTAACTAAAAGAACATTAAAACTATATTTTATTGACAAAAAATAACTGCTCTATCTGGATGTTATATACCTGGCAGGACGCTTAACATTTCTCAATCTCCTATGCTACTATGTGTACTTATAGCTCATCATTGAAATATCTTTATTATCTATTTAAATTTTAACATTAATATTTCATAAAGACAGTTAACTCGTTTAGAATGATCTGGAGAAAATGTTAATCATATTTTTAACATAATTTTTTTTAATAGTTTATTTAGAGTTAAACTTTTCTTTTATTAAGCTAACTACTTTTTCAAGACTTACATTTTTTTAATACAAATCATTGCACTCGCCGATTTATTTACTGCTTCAAAATACAATCCTATTAGGGTTTAAACATTAATTTAATTCAAAAAGAATTTTTGCCACCTCTACGATTATCAATTTAAATATTAATATTAATATTTTATAAAGACAGTTACTCGTTCTAAATGATCTGGAGAAAATTTTAACTCTATTTTTACCATCTATTTTTTTATAATTTATTTAACATAATGCTTTTAAAATATCGTTTTTATTAAGCTATCTACTTCTTCTAAGCTTATTCAAATCATTGCATTAACTTTAGCGAAAAACTTATACCGGGTGGTGCATCACAAGACTGGCCATAGGAAATCCCATGTAAATTTTGATACATTGAAATATTGGCTCCCCTATTGAATTTACAACAAAATTGTATTAGACTATTTTGAAGACGCTGATAAGATTAGCTTACATTCTAATTTTTTTTTTCTGATAAGGCAATTAAAAGTTATTTAGGAAAACTATTTGTAAAATCGTTGCATACCTGCTACATACCTTAATGAATCCACCAGTAATAAATAAAATGTCTTGTCAACTTTTGAATTCACGTTTTACTCTGTATTAGTTATTTCAACATGTTTTACAGTATTGAAAAGAAAATAAAGGTTGTAATCATTTAATAAATACAATTACATTGAACTACATAATAAGATTTTTACATAATTGAACAATTTTATAGGAAGGTGAAAAACACACTTAAAAACTGTCTAAAAATACGTTTTAACACAACACATTCAAACTAAAAGCTAATGTTTTTTAATTAGATGCTCAAACAGACCTCCGTTTACTGCTAAGCAATATCCTAAACGGTTATAAAATTCAGTTCTTACAGTATGAAGTTGAAATGCCGATAGTCGATCGCATGCCGCTGAAATTAAAACTTTTAATTCTTCTAAATTTTGATAACTCAAATTTGTATAATAAAAAAATTTTACCAATAACATTTTTGATATGACCCCAAAGGAAGAAGTCGTTTGGCGAAAAATCAGGAGACCTAGCTGGCCAATTTATTGTGTAATTTGGTCCTATAGTGAGTCCATTGAAAACATTTTGAACATATTCCCTTACTTTTGGTGAATTGTGTGCAGGACAACCATCCATTTGAAACCAAATGTCTTGATTGTGGATTTGGAAGGTGCAACTGCTTCCAATGCCGGCCCCACTTGATTTTATAATAGTTCTAAAAAAGTTCCTGTTCCCAAATTGTGATTCAAGAAAAAAGGTCCAATAATCCGATGTTCAAATATACCCGCCCAAACGTTTACCTGAGGGTATTGAGTCCTTGTAGATACAAATCTGGGTAATTGTCTAGTGGTAACTGATTTGACCAAATTTGACGGGTTTTTTGGGCGCTGATCATGAATCTGAAAACTTTTTGGGAAACGTTCGTTTTCGAGATATCCATCATCAAAGTTGAAAATCAAACTAACCTCATTTACACTATTCCTCCTTATTTTGTACAGAATTTTGATTTTTACACTAAATTGAACACAATAGTTAATAAACACCTTTAAAAACTTGTTTTTATATTTATTTTATACCTATTTTTCATTTAATTGTAAAAATTCACTTTCAAACGCAACCAGGTATACAATATATATACAACATGTCCGCCTCGTTTGAGAATGATATTTGGCAATTTAATAAAGAAAAAGGTGTAAAATAAATAAAAAAAAACGTTTTTAAAAGGTGTTTATAAAATACTGTGTGCCACTTTAGTGTAAAAATCAAGAATTGCTTACAAAAAGAAGGGGGAATATAGTGTAAATGAGGTTAGTTTGACTTTCAAGTTTGATGATGGATATCTCGTAAACGAAACGTTTCCGCCAAATATTTTTCAGATTCGTGATCAGCACCCCAAAAAACCCCCGTATGCCAAATTTGGTCAAAATCGGAGATGCGGCCACTTTCTAGACAATTACCCAAATCTGTGTTCATTTTCTTTGCTCCAGTATCTGATGTTTTGAACGTTTGGTTTATTGTTTAATGTGAAGGTGCATTCATCACTAAAACAAATATTGCGTAAGAAGTCCCTATCGTTATTCGCCATTTCCATAACTTCAAAACAAAAATCTGCTCTTCGGATCTCATTGCCTTCCCTTAATTCCTGATGTCTTTAATATTTGTACGGATGATATTTATATTTCTTTAATTTGCGTAGTACTGTGCTGTGATCCTTTCCTACAACTTTGCCAAGAAGCCTGGTGCTAATTCCTTTATTTTCTTCTACATGAAGTAAAACATCTAAATCGGCATTATTTTCTTGAGCTCTTCCATCGAGTACATTATTATTTCGCACTAAGCAGTTGCATTTATTAACAACAGTACCTTTTGTCTTAAACTTATGAACGATATTTTGAACTGTTGTCTTACTTGGAATGTGTCTGTCAGGAAAAAACGTAGAGAACATGTCGGATACTTTTCGATAACTATTTTCCATGTAATACCATTTAATCATTGTTATTTTCTCTTCAATACTGTAAAACATTTTGAAATAACTAATACAAAGTAAAAGGTAAATTAAAAAGTTGACAAGACATTTTATTTATTACTGGTGGATTCATTAAGGTATGTAGCAGGTATGCAACGATTTTACAAATAGTTTTTCTTAAATAACTTTTAATTGCCTTATCAGAAAAAAAAAGAAATTTAGAATGTGAGCTAATTTTATCAACGTCTTCAAAATAGTCTAATAGGGAAGCCAATATTTTAATGTATCAAAATTTACATGGGATTTCCTATGGCCAGTCTGGCGATGCACCACCCGGTATAACTAAAGTGACACAAAGTCGTGAAACCTATAATACTACGTAAACGATTTTTTCCGAATATTATTACGATTTTTTTAATTTTTGGTTCATTTTAAGCTTTAACTTGAAAACTATAACTTTTATCATAATAATTCATAAAAACTTATTTGTTTCAAATTTAAGAGCCACAATTTTCTTCTCATATGTTTTTATATTATTCATGGATCTCGAGATTTCTATTTTATTTTATTTTTTTTTTAATTTTTATTTTATTTTTTTTTATTTTTGGGATATTTTAAAGAAAAAAATAAATAAACAAACTCATTTACACTAAAAAACAACAATATTTACGTTAAGTTTTTTTTTCATCTTTTTCACCGCTCCGGAGCGAAATTTTTGACCAAAATCACTTTTTTGCTTATATCTCCTTTATTACTTCTTTTATTAAAAATGTGTATATAACCTTTTAAATAAAACTTATTAAAAAGTACATTTTTTGATGTATACATTTTTTCGTAACTCTTTAGTTTTTAAGATTGTTGCGTTTATATTTTAAATTTAAATCGTTAAAATCTTAAAAACTAAAAGAGCTACAAAAAATTTGATTATACAAAAATTACGTAGTTTTGTTAGGTTATTAATTTTGGTTTCATACTTTTTTTTTCTAAAATTAATAGTGTTCGATTTATATTAAAAAAACCGATTTATTACGATTTTTCCTAGGTAAATAAAATATGCAACTTGAACCCCACTGAAACTCAGTGACTAAAGTTTATAGTAATATAAAAAAAATGTTTCATGCGCATCTCTTATTGTTCCAGCTTTTGTGAGGTGGGCTCCCGGACTATTACGACATAAATGTGTATTTTGCAAACGAAAGCAATAACATTTTTAAAAATATTGTTTGTGTTTTAGTAAAAAAATATTTTGACAAAACCAAATCCAAGAATCTTAAAAAAAGACAAAAGATGACAATTCGATGATATGAAGATAATACGTACTAACAAAAATGTTTGTTGTATTTCTTAGAAATTTCTGTTTTGCTAACTGATAATTTATCTAATTAATAAACCTTACTTTCAAGTCTTGATTTATACGGTATTTAGTTGCAAGAGGCGTTAATTTACTACAGACTTTTTTTCCATTTTGTAAAATTTTAACAAATCCAGATTTATCTTCCAAATAATATATATTTTTTTAACTATTGATCTAATAAAACATTTTTGTCAAAATAATTTGGATAAAAAACTGATACTTTTAAAAGGGAAAACTTACCGCCTTTAAGTAGAGCAATATGTTAACAAACTGTATGTATTTACATTCCAAGAAATGCGAAAACTATCTGTTGTAAATAAATATCTTGCAAATAAATACCATTAAAATCAAGGATTAAAATCATAGGTTTATTGAGTAGATAAATTATTATTTGTTAAAATAATTTGGATAAGAAACTGATACTTTTAAAAGGGAAAACTTACGCCTTTAAGTAGAGCAATATGTTAACAAACTGTATGTATTTAAATTCCAAGAAATGCGAA
The DNA here is from genome assembly GCA_019359885.1 of Listronotus oregonensis. Lineage (NCBI taxonomy): Eukaryota > Metazoa > Arthropoda > Insecta > Coleoptera > Curculionidae > Listronotus > Listronotus oregonensis. The sequence continues at coordinate 6,804 of JAHBCN010019639.1, forward strand.
AAATATCTGTTGTAAATAAATATCTTGCAAATAAATACCATAAAAATCAAGGATTAAAATTGAAGGTTTATTGAGTAGATAAATTATTATTTGTCAAAATAATTTGGATAAAAAACTGATACTTTTTAAAAGGAAAACTTACGCCTTTAAGTAGAGCAATATGTTAACAGACTGTATGTATTTAAATTCCAAGAAATGCAAAAAATATCTGTTGTAAATAAATATCTTGCAAATAAATACCATAAAAATTAAGGATTAAAATAATAGGTTTATTGAGTAGATAAATTATTATTTGTCAAAATAATTTGGATAAGAAACTGATACTTTTAAAAGGGAAAACTTATCGCCTTTAAGTATAGCAATATGTTAACAGACTGTATGTATTTAAATTCCAAGAAATGCAAAAAAATATCTGTTGTAAATAAATATCTTGCAAATAAATACCATAAAAATCAAGGATTAAAATCGAAGGTTTATTGAGTAAATAAATTATTATTTGTTAAAATAATTTGGATAAAAAACTAATACTTTTAAAAGGGAAAACTTAACGCCTTTAAGTAGAGCAATATGTTAACAAACTGTATGTATTTAAATTCCAAGAAATGCGAAAAATATCTGTTGTAAATAAATATCTTGCAAATAAATACCATAAAAATCAAGGATTAAAATCGAAGGTTTATTGAGTAAATAAATTATTATTTGTTAAAATAATTGGGATAAAAAACTAATACTTTTAAAAAGGAAAACTTACCGCCTTTAAGTAGCAATATGTTAACAAACTGTATTTATTTAAATTCCAAGAAATGCGAAAAATATCTGTTGTAAATAAATATCTTGCAAATAAATACCATTAAAATCAAGGATTAAAATCATAGGTTTATTGAGTAGATAAATTATTATTTGTCAAAATAATTTGGATAAGAAACTGATACTTTTAAAAGGGAAAACTTATCGTCTTTAAGTAGAGCAATATGTTAACAGACTGTATGTATTTAAATTCCAAGAAATGCAAAAAATATCTGTTGTAAATAAATATCTTGCAAATAAATACCATAAAAATTAAGGATTGAAATCAAAGGTTTATTGAGTAGATAAATTATTATTTAGCAAAATAGAAGTTTGTAAGAAATATATCAAAAATTTCTTTAGTACCCATAATCATCATATTACCAAATTCTTTTTTATTTTTTAAGATTGCTTAGATTTGGTTTAGTTAAAAAGTTTTTTTAAACACAAATAATATGTTTAAAAATATTATTTGCCATTACAAGGCAAAATTGACACGAAGCGCATTGATGAGGCGTCGGGCCGGCGTTGCCAAATGTATTGTTAAAAAGTATTTCTTTAAAATATTTTTTATTATATAGTAACAAGTCTGGTATTGTTTAAAAGAAAATTTAAAGAGCCAATTAAATATTAAAAAATCAAAAGTTTTGGTTATTAACTGAAAAATAAAAAACGATCAGAGAAAAGATGGTGAATCACAAGTAAAATTAAAATCGACGATTTTCACTTTTTCACTAATATATTTCAAACTAAATTTTCAAGAAACATTTTAACTGCACAGTCATAAATCCTCTAAAACGTTTTCCATTTTTCTATCTTGTCTACTAAACGAGCTAGCAATACAGGTAAGCCGAATTTGGGACCTATTTTAGACTATGACAACCTTGTTTTACGGTATTAACGCTTTTAAACATTTTTACAAAATCATGCCTTCTTTTTCTTAACAAAAAACGAATTATTGGACTTAAAGCTGCTCTCCTTGTTATCATCGCAGAATTACAGACCCAAAGTTGTAATATTTGTTTGCAGATAATGACCTTGCAAGGACTCGAATTTACGTGCAGGCAAAGAATAAACAGGTTGTTTATTATGGTTTAAAAACGTTTATATTAAAATAATTTTCCTATACATAAAAAAACACAGTCTGGTTATAGTTTACGTGATAATAGTTACATTAACCTTCTTTTTTACATTAGTATTGGGTTTTTAAGTTCCTTTTATGATTATAAAAATAGTAACAAATTTGAAAGACTTATGAAAAATTAATAAATTTGATTGGGGGCCATTCAAAACTACGTCAGGCTGAAATTTCACCATTTTTGATTTCCTCCCCCACTTGCGACCCCTATAAATATTACGTCACAAAAGCTGATTTTCCCCCTATAATAAGCCCCTTTAAATTTAATAATAAAATCAATGTTAAAATATTTATTTATTTAATAATAAACTTTTAATTAAGCTATTAAAACGACAATGTACAGGGTGTTCTGATAAGGTCGTCCTCCGGCGATATCTCGGGCACCCTTTATCGCATAGCTTTCGGAAAAAATATTTATAGTAAAACCAGCCTCGAGAAAATGCTGGAAATTATTTTCAAATTCTCAGTGACCTCTAAGGCTGATTTTAGGGGGTGAGAGGGGTTTTTGGGTTTTGTGCCCGTGAAGACTTTTAATCAGCTTGTTAAAAACTATTACTTTGCAAAGGTTGAAAATAATTGGCCAAAACCCATTTTCCATAGGAAAATTGGGGTCCTTTAAAGTGCGTTTATCACGAAAACAGCTGCTCCTGGAGACTTAAATAAAGTATATCTTTTTGACGCAGCGGGAATTATAGTAACTAACAAAAAGGTCAATATACCAAGCTCAAAAAAAGTTATGCCATCTAAAACACGTGGCCGTAGCTGGCGCCCTCTACTAGCAACATCAAAAGTATGGACGAATTTGAATTGCTCGCCTTAAGGAACCTTTAGATCCCCAATTTTGTACCGCTATGTCATTTAGTTAAGAAATTATTACGAAAAAATTAAAAGTTTAACAACTTGTATCTTATTTATTATCAACTTTGAGATAAAGCAAATTTACGTTAATTACATTATTTCGACCTAAGGAATCTACTGTTGCTCTGTGTCCCATTACTTCTGGGACACCCTATAGATTTAATAAATAACAGTTTTCAGGGAACACTATTACAGTTTGTTTTATTATAAAAAAAGTGTTATGAAACAACTTTTTTTGGATAAAAATATTCTGATTTTGATATAAATTGAAAATTGGCAAAAATTTAATAAAAAATACTTTAAGCAACGCTCATTTTAAAGGTTTTTAACGCCAGCCTTTTTTTGTGAAGCAAAAGGCTATTTGCCACCATTGAAAATAAGCTTTAAATTGTGGCCATCCTATCAGATAATAAATAAATATAATAATAAAGAAGCATATTTCTCTATAATATAAAGTAATATGCATATTTATTGCAAAATATACGTATTAAAATTCAAATATTTTTAAAATTAATTCAGCGACTGGAACGCTCTGTGATTGATTACAACTCTGGTGACGTCACTTGCAAGTAAATAAATGTTACAAGCTTTGTGCTGCGTGTTTTTAGGTGTTATTTTCGATCTTTAACTATCTAAATAACTGTTGCTTGACCATTTTATATAAAAAACATATTTCAAGCAACATAATTATCCGTTTCGTACCTCTAAATGGACATACATTTTGTGCAAGCCGATAACAGAAACCTACCTGAGGTAGACGCATTTATGATTGTGCGTTTCTTTAAAAATAACGCTGACTACTTTGCTGCACAACTCAAAAATGTAAAAACAGCTGTGTAAGTTCCTCTAAAAATTTTAATAAATATAAATATAAATAAATATAAATATAAATATAGTAAATAAATATATTTACGTGTTCATCATTTGGTATTTCTCAAAATCTTATTGTAGGTTATGTTTATGAAGTGTAGAAATATAAGGAGTACCATCTCTTATGGGAGACGAATTGAAAAAGTGTCCAGCCGTATATGATCAGTAAATAACACAGAGATGGCGATCCCTATCCCTCTACAATCCATAGTTATGTTGTTACCAAGAAATTTATGGTCTGCTTAGAGTGTTTATAAGTTATCTAAAGGCGATATTTTTTTGTATATAAATCGGTAGATATTTAAAGCAGAATATTTGTACACTTACATTAAAGTGATCTTCACACATAAAACATTTGAATGCGATACAAAGCTGTTTCGATCTCTTCGAGCTAATTGTAACCACTTTTTTCGCCTTTTAGGACTTGTTGGGACAGATATAAAGAGTTTTTTGTGATGTTTTCAGAGAAGTATTGGTATATTGTGGAACTACACACCATTTATATACCATTTTAACCAATAAATTGAGAAATTATTAACAAAACTCACTGAAGTTGCACTCGTTGTTAACTTGTTTACTTGCATATGACGTCACGCTAAAGATATGTCGACGCCATTACAGAGACAGCGTTTTTAGCGCGAATTTTATAATTCGAACTTTAACATCGAGTTTTATTGAAAATACAGCAAACTTCCCAGAAATATTAAATGTATTGTGTTTGTTAGGTTCCAAAGAATAATTTAAAACGATTTTTCAAAATCAGTCAAATAGCCTATTTCTATATCTGTTTTGCCCCAGAAAACTATTGAAAACAAAAATTAAAAAAAACAATAAAAATGTGATTTTTCGTTCTATTAATTAGTTTTCTGCATTAACTTTGCGAGAAAAATGTATCATTTTGATAGAAAATTTAATCCTGTACAAAAAAGCTTTCTACATCTCGTTCTTTAAAACGCAAGCCATTTAATAACACTTTTAATTTTTTTTCCTATTTAGACACCCAAAAAACATTATTAATCATATTTATAATATTGCTCTCACAAATTTTGTTTCTTATATAAAGTGAATAGCCTAATAACAGATTTTGGACAAGGTACAGATTTCTCTTTAATAAATTGGATTAGAAATTTAAACAAAGTTAGTTTCATGTATTTATTTATTGAAGACGACTAAAAATATTTACTAAATAAAATGTTGTGGATTATAAACAAATTAAGAGAATGGAATTTTAAAAAACATCTTTCATTCAAAAAAACATGTTTTAATATATTCCCTGGTCTCTTAAAAAATAAGAAATATAAATCGTAACCGGTATGCGTACTGATAGGTTATTGGCTTCTCTTAGAATCGAAAATTAGCATTTTAAATGCCAGGGGATCATTTTTATTTTTTTTTAAATTCATACTTATAACACAAGTCGAGTAAATATTGAAGGTTACATGCAACGACACATTATTCGTTGACCAGTGAAAGTGTTATAGTATATCCATGGTATGTCATAAAGTGTGTAAACTGCGTTAAAATAAAATACTAAACCGGAAGAAACTAGAGTTTTGATTGGCTAAAGGTCAAACATCTATATATTTATAAATTTTTAATTTTTAAATATTTATAAATTTTGAGAGTTCTGCTTAATTTCTATATATTTATATATATATATACTACTATATATATATATATATATATATATATATATATATATATATATATATATATATATATATATATATATATATATATATATATATATATATATATATATATATATATATATATATATACTACACCAGCAGATGACTTGGTCATACTGTCCACAGGAAAATTCGAGAGCGTACTCTACAAAAGAATGCAGACTGCCCTCAGGATAATAGAAAGTTGGTGTGCTGATCACGCGCTATCCATCAACCCAAAAAAGGCAGAGATGGTTCTCTTCACAAGGAAAAGGAGGATGGTGAACTTGAACGCTCCTAGACTCCTAAACACACAACTAAGCTTTGCTACAGAGGTCAAAATACTTTGGGGTAACCTTTGATAAAAGCTAACATGGAACTTCCTTCTTATGAGCAGTGTCGCCGGACCATAGGCAGATCCTGGAGACTGTCACCTAGAGTTACCCTGAGGATCTATACGGCCATCATAAGACTTACGCTAACCTACGGTGCTGTTGTCTGGAGACAGAAAGCCCAGCAGACGACAGTTATCCGAAAGCTAGACCATGTACAAAGAATGGCTTATCTCAACACCACCGGAGCCATGAGAACAACACCAACTAGGGCCATGGAGGTAATCCTAAACCTCACACCCCTTGACATATTTGTCAAGGAGGCTGTTTTGACGGTTATGTTGCACCTTCGCACTGTTGGTATAATGCCCGACGTAGGAGTTGGCGCACAGAGGGGTCGTTTGTGGAGTGAGGCGATAGGTTCGCTTCCACTGCTACAGGCGAAAGTGGACTCTATTGCGCCATGTTTTGTTTTTAACAAACCCTATAAATTTGACGTCAAAGGAGAATCAAACACAAACGTGGCAGGTATAATTAATATCTACACAGACGGTTCGAAACAAAAGAAGGTACGGGATGTGGAATTTATTCTAAATCTTCTAACTTTAACATCAAATGGGTTATGGGTAAGTTGGCCAGCGTGCTTCAAACTGAGCTTACAGGCATAACTGCAAAAGAAATAAGCAGTAGAAACATTACTGGTAAAGTCGTGCTTATCCATACGGATTGCAGACAGACACTACTAGCCCTAAGGAGACCACGCTACACCGCAGGTTTGGTACTAGAATGTCACCGTGCCCTTGTGGACGCTTCCAGCATGAATGTGGTCACTCTCTGCTGGACCAAAGGACACGCGCATTCCAAAGGCAACCGCATCGCTGACTCGTTGGCCAGGAAGGCTGCCGGGACAAAACCTTTTGGACCCGAACCTTTCGTAGGTCTGACAGGGTCTACGATGAGGGACCTAATTAAAAACACTCTCATCAGCAGTTTACAACACGATGGGATAAAACAGTAAACTGTAACTTTTCCAGGAAGTTATTGAACTATCCTGACAGAGATACAGCTAAACATTACTTGGCAATGCCTAGGGCGCGCCTTCGTCTAATCACGGGGGTTCTTACTGGACATTGTCAACTACGAAAACACCTCTTTAGAATGGGTATAAATGGCACACCTCTGTGTAGAGGTTGTGAACAGGAAGACGAGACGGTGGAGCACATCCTTTGTGACTGCCCTGCACTTTCGTCCAAGAGAAGATCCATGCTGGGCGAGTATTGGCTTTCTTTGGCCGACATTGAGGAGATTCCCCTCGGCGACGTTCTCATCTACTTTAAATTAGTAGGACTGGCAGCGTAGTGAGTGAGGAGTCCCTTTTAGGAGGTAGCACAACAGGCCTACTGAGGCCTAGGTGCAGTGATGTTTATCACCCTCCGCACTTTCAGATACAGAGGTGGTGTAGTATGCAATAAACTAAGATATTTTGACACTTATCACATTACAAAAATTAAATTATGTTTAAACTATTGCGCAGACTAATTTAAATCTGTCAAAAGCTTGTTTACATTGGTGATAACATCCACTTAATATACATTTCTTTTGTTTTCCCTTACTTCACTTCATAAACAATAAGCACTTTTGATAAATTTATTACCATGACAAAGCATATTAAATTATATCTTTTAAACTTTATAAGATGTGTTTTGATCCGATAATTAGTTTCTAAAAAAATACATCAAAAATCAAAAGTATGCAGTGGGCCGATTTCTATGTACGTATATATTTTGATTATTTACATCACTCCTAAATTTTTGTGCAATTTGGAGTTTATAGAAATTTGTAGTGAAGGGTCAAAATTGGCAATTTTTTTAAAATCATAAACTTTGAAACGAAATATTACCGATTATTGCAGCAAACATTTTTTGCATTACTAACTTGAAGAGCATACATCAACGGAAAAAACAAGCTATAGCGAGAGTGGATCGGTTAAAAATTGAATTTCCGGCGACAATTTTAAAATGGTCATTTTACCAATTTTTTTAAACTACTTTCTAAATAAATGTTAAACGGTTTAGGGAACAAAATATTTTTATACATAGTAGAGGATGTAATAAATAAAACCTACTATAAATAATTTAATTTCGGCTTAAATTTTGAAATAATTTTATATATACTATAAATATATTTATATATATATATTTCTATGACTATATTAGATATATATATATATAATATATATATTATATATATAAATATATATATATATATATATATTATATATATATATATATATATATATATATATATATATATATATATATATATATATATATATATATATATATATATATATATATATATATATATATATATATATATATATATATATATATATATATATATATATATATATATATATATCATGATTTAATATTTGTAGAACTCATTAAAATAAAGAACTTTTTTAAATAACCTTTTTTTAAATACTAAAAATTAGGAACTTACATTCATTTAGTGTAACGAATACGGTTCTGTTTTAAGTAAGTTGTCACCGCCAAAGAAGTCTTCCGGCTGTAGTGCTTGGACACGTTGAACGAGATTTTTCCGCGATGTTGTCCATACTTTTTTGACTTAAATCGACCTGACTTGCAATCACCCGAATACTTGGGTACAGAATGGACGGATAAGGAAACCGTCGCGCGTACAATCTCGAAGCAACTTTTGCAGATTAAAGAAACTCTCCATAAATGAGGAACATATCCACGGATTGTGCCATTTTCGCGATATAACAGTGATTTAAAATTAAAATGAATCCTCGCCTTGTCCGGTTAAAGCAATACGACTGATTTAAACTGCGTGATTAACAAGAAAAAAAACAAGCTTAAATAAGAAATAAACTATCTTTTTATGCCCAGGCCCGCACTAGACACACTTTCAAATAAATTTATGTAGCTTTGTTATTTTTGGGTTTTTGTGTAATGTAAAATAAAGTTTCTGTCTAAAAATCTTGGCCTCAATATACTGAGATCTCAAATTAGTTCAAGTTCTGTCCACAATTTTGTTCTACTCTCTTTTGACTTAACCGTTTTTTACTGATCCGTCTATATTAATAAAAAAAGTCTATAATAATGAAAAAAATCACACATTAATACAGACAGATTCGTAAAAAACTTGCCAAGTCAAAAAAGAGTAGAACAAAAGTGTGAATAGATATTGGTCTGATTTTAAACCTTAGTACCTACTTTAAAAGGCTGAGATTTTTGGATAGGAACTTGCAGGGCCAATCCTGTGACTTTGGGCGCCCCGTGCGAAATAGAAAAAGTCGCCTTTTTCGACAATTTCTTTTAGTAAAATTAATCTTTAAATTTTTAACTTTTTCTAAGTTGTAAACAACACAGACTCCTTAAAAATCAGTACTTACCTTTATCTAATTACGTCCTTTTTTTTTTAGAAAGAAAAAAATTTTTTTA